>BOPP01000042.1:2805195-2815744 GCA_017312745.1 Gryllus bimaculatus
GGGCGGTTGGAGGCGTGCGGGGCCGGGCCGGCGTCCGCGTGAATGCCGAAGACGAGCCGACACGCGGCCTCATGCACAGTGCATGGGGACTGCACTCGTCCAAATGGGGCCTCATTACACGGGAGTGAGGGCGGTCGCGGGCCGCAGACACCCGAAAATATGGGTTAATGGTAGCGTTCTGGCGCACCGCGTCTATAGACACGGCCTCATTTTAAAAGCATGGAATAATAAAAGCGTGCCGCCGTATATCATCGAGGGGTGGGGTGGGAGACAAGCAGACGCGCCATCGGAGACGGGTGTGGCCCGCACTGGGCCGTCCACCGCCGCCGCCGCCGCCGCCGCCGCCGCCGCTGCCGCAGCGGTAAATCACCGCGGCGTGACCCGCTATTTTTTTTCGAAAGAGATTGAAAGTGTTGGTGTTTGCTGTAGCCACTGCAGCGCAAAGGCCGAAGGGCGGGGTTTTGTTGTCGCCGTGGCTGCGGTTCACATCGACTGCGTAATTGAGAGTAACTGAGAGTAATTGAGAGAGCGGGGTGAGTTGCCAGTATAGGAAGGAAATCGTTGAGTTGAAGTAGATGGTAGTTATATGAAAAAAGCGGTAAATAAATAAAAAAGACAGTAAATGGATAATAAATACGTGGATGAAATGAAAGAGATATCACCAAGTTCGCAGTACTCGCGGCTACTGCGTGGAGAAAATGAAAGGTTGGCAAGGATTAGTGACCCTAAAGAAGTGGCGAGGAAGATATTTATTGATTGGTAAGGAAACAATTTAATGACGTCATGATTCAGGGTATCGATCACGTGAGAGGCTGAGTTCTCCGGATTAAATCTCCGGATAAAATCTAGGCAAAATAACTGAAAGGTGATCTAGGCGAAATAACTAAGATTTTATAAGTGGTATAGTAATAATATGGGTAAATACTGATAATGTATCAAAAGGCAAGACAAGGACCAAAAATGAGCAAAGGTGAAAAATACTGTGGAATTTAAAGAACTGGGTTTTGAAACAAGTGTCGATGAACAATACGTGAAAAGTATAGCTCTCTTCCAGCTCAAGAAGCACACCACTAAATCCATAGAGTGGAAGGGAGGATCAGAGTAACCCCAAAGCGTCATGGGCATAGTCGTGAGGGGGCGGGGCGATCAGTGTGACGGCTCAAGCTAGACGACAAGGAGCCGGATGGGCACTTTTACATATGAAATAACTTTTTTAGGCGTCGTGTAGCTGAAGGGGAAGCGGATGAGGGCGTAGGCGGCGAGGTGTGAGGCGCTGACAACGCGGTGTGTGGATTGATTACCGTGTCTGGTCGCTACGCCATCTGGTTCGGGTGACTTTCGGACACCGCCGTAAGCCGCCGCCGCCGCCGCCGCCGTCGTCGTTGCCTCTTGTCAGCATTCGTAATTAGCATATCTATCAACGCGCTGCGCGCCACACGTCGTCTCCGCCCCCACCCGGGACTACTTTTTCTCCCTCTCACTCCCTGTCCATCACGCCTCCTCTATTGCTCTTTTCTTGGCCATTCATTTCTACTAATCGATTGTTTACCTCCTGAATTTGCCTTCAACTCAAACAAAATTCTCTATTTTCTCAACGTTTTCTTCCTTTAGCGCCCTTCTATTTGGTGTGTGTGCAATTTCGATAGTAAATATAATATTTACAAAAGAATTATCGTAATATGTCTAAAATGTGAGGTAGGAGAATTATCAACGGATCCATTAGGTCGAGTTTTCATAACTAATAGAGTAATAAGAGTTTACGGTACAAACTCGTTCAGCTTTGTAAGAAAATCCTATGAACTACAATAAATCATCCTCAAAAAAGTGATAGATTGATGTTGATAGTAGTTAATGAAGACCAATGAGTTATTAGAATGTGCTTAAAATACTTATTAAGAAATTGAAAATTCTGTAAAATATGACTCTAAATTAACTCAAAGTAGATAAACCTAGTAGATTTTAAAGATAAATTTAATAAGGAAACAAACCTTTAGCAACATATTATTTACAAAAATAAAATGTCATCAGGGCTCAACCAATAACAGGCTCAATCAATGTTTTAATTTTCCTAGCCGAGTAAAAAGGGGACCTAATTAGAAAACGATTTGTTCTAGGATTTAATTTTCTTCCGAAACCATATTATTTCCGTACCACTAGCATAATATGAACGGGCGAAAGCCCGAACGGTCTAAGGGACATTTTTTAAATTCTGAGAAATCAGTTTACTTAAGTCAATATCACTGTAAAGTCGAGATGCTTTGTTTCATCATTAAACCCACAGTATTTCAATTGGTTACTATAACCGCGAAAATAGATTGCCACTGAAATATAGTGCAAAATAAACCCTTTTTTTCTTAGAATTTATAAAATATCACCTATACCGTTTTGGGTTTTATCCATTCACTAGGTGCACTGAATATTTTTCTTCGAAAATCCACCGCACCCAGTCTCAGAACACTCGACTATTCTAAATTGGACTAATCCACTCAACGAACAATTGTATGACAGTCATGTTCTCCTGTATATATAGAAAATTCATCGCAGCTACTTGTCTTAGAACCCCCGACTATCGTAAATTGGGACTTCCCACTCAACGAACAATTTAACGAAAGTCTTGTTCTCATGAACATATAGGGCGAATCTGAAACGGTCCCCAAAATTACAGCCTCCTCCGCACGCGCCCGCGGCGAACGGCGTTCGTTTCCGCGTCCCACGCGCGCACAGGGCGAGCGCTTGGGACGAGGCTGCCGGGCGGGGCGCCCACACGCCCACGCCCACGCCCACGCCCACGCCCACGCCCACGCCCGTCCCGTCCCCCGCTCTCCGTTCGCTCTGCCACGTGTGCAGCAGCGTGTGCCCACTCGCCACGGGACAGATTCTCTCTTCACAGTGAGCACCCCCCCTCCCCCAGCTGTCTTCCGGGGGAATTCTCCTGACACAAGGAGCAGGTATTGGTGTTGAGGTGAGTTATAGTTAGCACTTACAATGAAATAATTATATGAGTCGTCATTACCAACAATATTGTTTATTACAATAGCAGCTTTCTATGGCTTAGCCAGCATCATGTTTTCTGCTGTAAGGAAGCTGTAATGTATGTCTGTTGTAAACTGATGATGATGGCTAAGCCATGGAAACTGCTATTGTATAAAAAACAAAATTGTTGGCAATGACTCATAATTATTTCAAAATAAAGGCAGACCCCGACCTTACGAGATGAATCGCAAACTACTCATGAGTCGAAAACAATACAGACCATGTGAAGAATTTCGGAGAGTACTCACAGTTATTCAGAATGAGTTTTTTTTACAATGTAACTGTACAAGTAAAAAGTAAATAAGCATATCATGTATTATAATGGATTTGGCTAGATGTTATGAAAATGTCACTACAATTTGTTAATATTATTAAAATATTTAATCAGACATGGCATATCTATTTCAAGGAAAAAAAGAGAGTAATAATACAAGTTAAAAACATCGATAGTATTTCCTATTCGCACACAAAACTTGAGCGTCAGAAATCTTTCAGACTTCGCACTCACATGTCTTCCCATATAACTTTTTATAACTTCTCCTTGAGCGACCGATCGTTAAAACCCAAAGTAGCATAGCCATGGTGCAGTTTTCTCCACTGAGCAATATTTGATAACAGGTTATGCGTTCGATTTCCCTAGTGGTCTTCTCATATTCTTTTTGCATCTCCTTC
The DNA here is from genome assembly GCA_017312745.1 of Gryllus bimaculatus. Classification (NCBI taxonomy): domain Eukaryota; kingdom Metazoa; phylum Arthropoda; class Insecta; order Orthoptera; family Gryllidae; genus Gryllus; species Gryllus bimaculatus. Next base: position 2,808,901 of record BOPP01000042.1, read on the forward strand.
ACTTTTGTGGTGTAGCAACGTTCGCAGAGTTCCAAAGTACGGTTTCTATTACATTATGACAGGAGTGATGATCGCACCCTGTCCCTCTCCCATAGATGTATTTGCGTAAGACTAGCTCTCGTACACCAGCCAACCCTCCGTGACGCACACATACCATATATATTATACATTTGATATTGAACAAGACGGTAATTCTAAAATGTCATCAACAATTTTCTCACATCAATTCCTCCATGAAATACTGTTACGGAAACTTAAAAAGTAGAGCAGAATCAGGTTATACTTTTAACAACGTTGAAATAACGAACTACATATTCCATGATTTTAATTTTTTGGGTGTTTTGTGAACTTGTGATCTCACCAGTGAGCAGTAGTGCGAGTGAGTAGAAGTTTTACGCGTAAATGTGGCCAGATATTACAACCTAATAATATAGAGGAGCAAATTTTCGAATAAGTTATGTAATATATGCATTTCTAAATATATGTTTGTTTCCTACATGAATCATTCTATTCTATCATTTAAGTGTTCACAGATAACTGTTATTCCCTAAATGATTAAGTTATCATTAAGCTTTTTTTGTCACCTGAATAATGTACCTGGACCTCTCCAAGACGTATTTGAACCATTGTGAATCAGATGAAACCACGATATTAAAATACCCTGTTTTGGCTGCTTATGCCTGGGTGCCCCGCAATATAATTTTCCTTCCACACTAAGTCTTCCCAAACAATTTGAAAAATCGAACATGAAAACAAAGTGACACAGCTGGCAAGGAAACTATTGCATGAATTTATTTCAATCCCCTTAAAACTTGCCCTCAGACTGTTATGTCATATATTTACTTTTTCATACTATTATTTTAAGATTATTCGGTGGACAACTTAAAATGTTAATGAAAAACATGACAGTGAGTGGGGACTTGTCACATCATCTGAAACACTGAAGTTACTGTATTCTGCTTCTTTATAATACAGTAGGAAACATTGCACGAACCTGGCAAACCAACGAGAATTACGTGAAAATCAGCAGTTAGTAAAGAAAAGAAATCTAATTTTTGTAATTTTCATTTGCACTTTTAAATTCACAGAGGATAAGAATTTCTGAAAGATTTGCTGCGCAGAAGGCTGGGAGACTAGATTTCCTCATTTCCACCGAAATGAGAACTGATATTACGTAAGAGCATTCTGTTCGTGAATAATCAAGTATTCACTACAATTGTGAGAGAAAGATCTTGGCAGTAAAAGTGTTGCATTTGAAAGCACGTCCGGGACACCGACGAAGGCAACCCACCACACACGACACGCGGATTTCAAGGAAGTGACGCAAGAGGACTTTGCGAGAGTGCTCTATGAGTGCTTGAGGAAAGTGTAGCAACTTGACAGGGAAAGTACTACACCGAACTGTAAGCAAATGAGATATATAATGGTATGAAAAGTAATCACGTCTGTGATCGTTAACAATAAAGATTATTGCCGATGCGTGTTTGCGAGCACAAGCGTTTCAATTACTCAAAAAAAATCGAACGCTATATGAATATATGGAATTGCGGAAGGTAAAGAAACTATTTTGATAATATTTTATATCATAACATCAAGTCTCATAAGAATTAATCGGAAATAGCTAAATATTTGCAACGATATATTCCTTTTTGCTATACAACGGCCACAAATTTGCCTCAATTTCACTAGAGGTTTTTTCTTTAATTTGAATTAAGCCTTATTACTGGTTTGTGACCTTATCACTATGTAACTAGTGGTGCTACAGAATAGCACAAACTTCATTTGTTATTTTTTAATATTACTTGTATTGCACGCAAGTTACTTCTAATAAAAGGCACTACCTTCAATTTTGTAGTTGTAGGAAGACGCCAGAAAACCAACTAACTTTGAAATTTTCGAAAATTCAGAGTTAACAGAAATAGAGACCTAAGCCATCATTAGAAATGCATTTTACTCTGTTCTTTCAAAACATTTAAAGAAAAATATTGGAGCCATTTTTCAGAAAATATTCTAGGAGTTTCATTTAAAGTACCTCCAAATTCTAAAGGAAGATTTTCAAAATCGCAGCGCCTCGAGTCGACTCAGATCGACCGGGGAATATCAATTTTGGATAAAATCCTACGTAGGCGCTAGTGTTGTTCACAAACGGGCAGACGGAAGGACCTTTAAAAACAAAAATTTGTTTTTTGTATCAGGCGACCCCCAAACGTGTATTTCCGTTGAAACTTCGTAAACGATTTTCCGCAGCATTACATAACTTTTTTCTACTACGTACGTAAGTATACGAGAAAGTAACAAAGAGTTAATAACTGATTATAGATACATTAACTATTCATAGTTCTTTGGGTTTTCATTTCTGGCCACAGTCAATGAAGTAAGTGGGATTCGAACCCACCTTCGTTAATTTCGTTCATAGCGATTGTTGGTAAATCAACTGCCTTACATAAATTGGCAACATTCTCCACGCCAACATTTTCCGGGTAAATAAAATTTGTCGTACACTCACAATAGAACGTCAAAGAAAATGCGAATTTCAATCACTAGTAACACCATCAAACGCCACACATTCCCCATTTCGTCATTATAATTCCCAGGCAGTTCGCAGACCTGTTGATTGACTGCAGGAAAGCCGCAATGACGGTCACAGGAATTGAGTAGTTACATCTATCAAGAACTGCCGTTCCCTTGTCATTCAGCGGAGCCAGCGTGATGAACACGCGCCGAACAATGCGCATTAGCCCAGACACAGTCCAGCGCCGGCCGCCGCATCCGCCAGCGCCCCCACCGGCGCTGCCTCTCGGCCCCTGAGCCCGGCCGGCGCGCCCGGCGATGCGTGCATCCTGCCGGGAGCCGAACCCGGCGCCGTCCGCCTCCGGTCCCAGGGCGCACGCTCGTCAAACGCTGGCTCGCGCACAGTGGGGCGCGCTCGTCGGATGGGGAGGACGAAACTTTGTCACCAAAGTAAAGTTTTCAAAATTCAATTCAAAAATTCAATTCAAAACTCAATCCTAATTTCAATTCTAAATTTAATCCAAAATTCTAAATTTAATCCAAAATTCTATATTCCATCCAAAATTTAAAATTGAATTTCATTCAAAATTCATTTTAATTCAACTCAATCATGATATATTTTACGTGGTGGGTCTCTGGTTACCAGGCCGTTTCTGCCGCCTGACCACGCAAATTTCACCATCCTTTCACCTAGTGGAGAAAGAAGGTATTAGTCGGGCGACGAAACAGGCGAATTAAATTTCCCACAGAGGGTCTTTCAGACTCGATGATTTTTTACATGCTTCTGTAACACGAAACAACCGACTTTACTTGCCCACCGAAGGAAGGCCTTAAAAATCCACAGCTTCGATTGAGTTTGAATCTCCAATCTTGGGTACAATAGACAGATACACTAATTGTTGTACTATCGCCACTATAATATGGATGATATAGATGAATTAACATTTTGAATTAAAATACTAGTGTCTAAACCTTTTGGATATAACTGAAATGGATGGATGATTTAGATGATATTTATGGTATGGTGATAATAGAACAACAGTGGAATGAGGGAAAGCCTCCAGAAAACCTACGAGGATCTTCTAGTTGGCCAACACAAAATTCACATGGATCGACCAGGATTTGAAAACCTTTCCTGCGATGAAAAGCAACCATTACACCATAGATCGCCTGATGAATGAAAATGGAAAACATTCTTAAAGAAATAGAATGAACGTTACAACGATCAATACATTATTAAAACCTTTTGGGCTTTCAGAAACGATTTGTATATGTTAGAGAATTTACTCACAATTTTTAAGATATTTCCAAGCAATAAAAAAAGGCACACGTCAATTCAGAAAAGAGGGAACACGTTAATTTAGGATACATGAAATGGTGTATAAATGTAATTTTTTTTCAAATTTCATACACACAGTAATTTTTTCTTGATTTGATGGACGCGTCTACAATATTTCTTTAAGATCAGAATTAAACTAGATTTCTTTTAACAAAAAAACAAATCTTTTTTGTTTAAAGAGAAAATTATAATTAAAAAAGAACTAGTCTCAATTATGCCCGACCAAACACTCTTGCGAGTAAGCATATAATATTATATTCATATATATTCTAATGGTTTCCATTTTATGACTTGTATTTTACGAGATGAGGTAAGTTTGTTTTTTTTTTCAAATGGAATTAAACCTATTTTAGTTTATCATGATGAGCGTAAAAAGACGAGTCAAATAATATGCATATTATCTTAATCTTTCAAAGGAAACTGAATCAAAATAGGTTCAGACATTTCAAAGATTATCTCGACCAAAGGGTAATAAAAGCAATAATGGTTTTTAAATAATCTAAGTAAACAGAAACGAAAATGAAGGGACCACGAAAAGTTAGTTATTTTGAAATCACAGACTCTAATTTTATTTGATAGAAGATTTGTTGTTATCCGATACCAGTGCCCTACTGTGATGCTCGGATCTTGCGGCAAACAAAGACGATTCGTGTATGGAATGAAAAGTCTTATTATAATTGAAATTTTTTATTTAAATCAAAGTATTTTAAAATAATTTTTAATTAAAATTCGGAGGTGAAAATTTGTCCAAAACCTATATTTCAAACATTTTAAAAAATTACTAACTCCGAAATGAGTAAAAAGTCTAAAATTGTACTAAAGTATTTGTTCCACGAAGGTCAATGGAAATGGGAAAGTGATTCTCAATGAAGAGTTAAGGACATTTCATGGTTTTATTAAAACTGATTGTAACCACAGAACATATAGTAATCTTACAAAAGCATTTTGAATTGGCTAAGAAAATTTTGGAGGGATGGACAACGAACCTTCTTATGAACGGGCGGACAGACATTTGAGAAAGGGAAAGTTTGTACTAGAAACAGAAACAACAGTTACCAACTTTTCTGATAAAACAAATTTTACTGTAAAAATCACACATTAAAAATGACAGATATAAATAGTACAATCTATTATTTCATAAATACTTCCTGGAGTATATTTATTGAAATTAAGGTTGTTCGTAAAATGATTTTCTTTCTTAATTGCAGTTTTAGATAATTCTCGTTTTTGAATTTGATCTTATTTTACTGTTTTAAATATTTACTTTACGTCAGGAAATTTGTAGCATCAATGTAATGCACAATAAATCAGAGTGGCACCGAGCAAATGAATGGAATGCTCTGAGAAAAAGCAAATTAGAAAATAATACATCCGAATGTGCTATCAAGACCAATTGAAATCGTTATGACATAAAGTCTAGTGAAATTATTTTGTGCTTTTTTGAATAAAATGAAATACCTTTCCTTTGAATAATAATATCATCACTTGTAGTATTTATATGAATTATTAATTTATTTGTATTGATTTACTGTCAGTACGTAATATGTAACATTCATGGTTTGCTTTATTGGAGAGTGAATTGTGTGGGGGTATGAAACTGCTGCAGGTTACCGCCAAGTCATCGGTAAATTCAGTTCTATTAACTATACAAATAGAATTAGCTACAATGAAGTACGAGTATCTTCTATTAATTTAACCTCCACTTTGATAACCTTGTTTGTTTCAACTGTTTCTCATTTTTAGCTCCATACATTTTCGCGACTTCTTTAATTTACTCAGGTTTTAAAGATTATTTAGCAATACGTACACCAATTGAGAGGTAAATACTCTAATCAGTATTTTAGGTCAATCTACGATAGAAACTGAATTAGGAGAACTTGTGTTTCTCTTTTTGTTTTACTGTTTACCTGTAAATCGTTTTGGGTATTTAAAGGCATAATTTCTTTTTTTTTTCTCTATTCACTACAATTCTATTTCCGTTGTTCATTCTAGATGAATTTTACCTTCTGATAAAGAACAATCAAGCCACGATTACCTTCGAATTCCGGCGTTGAAATTTCAATTCCTGAGTTTAGACCCTGTGAGAAACAAAGGAAGATCGTAGCATATTTTCCCTGAGGTGTTCCACTTTCCTCTGCTTCTCTTTTCATTTGTTTATATTCATAACCTCTACAAACCACCTATGTCTGGTTTGGTAATGAAGGTATAATAAAACATACACAAGAGCTATTTATTATTATGTTTTTTTAAAGAATTCCCCATTGCAAAACTGCCTGTAAGTCTGATCGAATACCAAAACAACATGTGTTCTCAAGAGTCAAGTATAAAAAATAGGTACATCGCATATGCACAAAGAATACCCCAAATTCATCCAAGACAAATAAATGCACTGACGAGCCTAAAGCCAAAAAAACAAAAAAACAAAAAAAACAAAAAAACATGCGTATTGAAAAGAGATCTGGAACCAATCAGAATACGGGCTTCGGTCGGCAACGACTATATAAGACCACACTGGCACAGTTGTTAGATCAGTTGGTACTGCTACAATGGCAGGTAATCACAATTTAAGTGGGTTTGAACACGGTGTTACAGTCGGCGCAAGAGAGATGATTCAAGGCATCTCCGAGGTCGCGATGAAATTTGGATTTTCGTGAACGATATTTTCATGAGTGTATCGTGCATATCGGGAATCCGGTAAAACATCAAACCTCAGTATTTTATTAGTATTATCAGTATTTTATCCAGCTTCACATCGAAAACAATAACAATCAGAAACGTATCAGTAAAATATAAAATTAATTTAAAAAAATAGGAGTACAATTGTGGTAAATTAACCCGATTGCCATTAAGATGTACGGCTTGTCCTCTCCTCTTAAAATGTTACTGCTCTAAATGTATTCAGTGGTTAGACGGAAGAGCAGGCCCCATGGCCTGACCCTCGCCATTAATAAAGACATTATTATTATTATTATTATTATTATTATTATTATTATT
>BOPP01000042.1:2847376-2860023 GCA_017312745.1 Gryllus bimaculatus
TCCGATTGGCGACCGGAAACGTCCGAGTTCACTTTGCCATGTGACCGTCTGCTTCGGCTGTTTCATCCTGGTAACAGCCCAATTGTAAATATAGGATTATCACGTTATTCCGGTTACTGAATCTCTATTAGAAACACCTATGAAGTTAGTCCTCTCCGCCCTCCATCTGGGTTTCGCCCACATCGGCTCATTTTCCGCTGTTTCCGCTCGCCACCTGCATTCAGTAAATTATTACTTTATCCTTCTCTCCTGAGAAGTGCGCCGTGATGAGACTTTAGCTTCTTTATGACAGTATAATTAAACTCCGTGCTTCAATGAATAGCTTTAGTGTTTCCGGGACGCGTGGACCCTGTAACCTCTGCAAATTAGTTTCCTTGGGACTTGCGGTGCACCACGTGGCGGTTATTTCTCTCCTCCCGCCTCGCTTGTATCTTTAATCCTAATCGTGCAACATCTACTATCAATCTTGTCGGATATCCTTCCTTCTGGTAATCACTGCCTAACGCGAGCAATCCCCGCCCGTTTAAGGCAGCCTCTTAAGCTCTCGACTGGGTTTTTTTGGTAACGTGTAATAGTGTATAGCTTCCGTTCTGCGTTATAGCGAGTGTAGGGGCAGCCAGCCACGAAGGAAGGTCTTGCGCATGCCGTGGCCCGTTTGGATGCCGTCGTACCTTGGGCCTGTTTGATACTTTCTCCCCCCTGGTATTTATTCGATAAAACCGCCTTGTTTTATATTAATAAATATGTACTTTGTCACCATTTCATCTTTTAATTTTGGGTCCACAGAAAGCATTTTGTATTTTATTATGTTTTTTTGAAAAGTCTCTAATAACAGAGATAAAAGTAAACTCGCACAATAACAGTTTAAAGTTAATTGGTCACATAAATGTGTCTGGTTTTAAAACTTTTATAGTTTTCTAGTCACTTTCTTACCCGTTTTCTACTTCGGTCAGGACTTTTTCACGGGACTCTTTAAACAACCGTACCTTCCGCCAAAAACAAAACAAAAATAGTTTCATTTCGAACATATTTAATTTCGTCAAAATCGTAGAGGGAGTTCAGCCCTTCTAACTTTGTGAGTCCAGTGGAGCGCGATTATCGCTGCCCAGAATGGAAAGCCTAGAGAGTCTGTTTCATGACCTCGTCGAATTTTTCTGGAAGAAAATATGAAAATCCGAGTTGGAGAGTCACAAGGAATTTAAAAATCGGATCCCCAAGGTCGAAGGCGTTGGCGAAACAGGTGGCACTCCCTGTGGCGAGCGTTCGGCAAAGGCCTAAGTAGCAACGGTGGGCGCGCAGGGCAGAGCCTGCGAATATGCACAAAGGCCCCAGTTAGGGTGGTGGGGATGGTAAGCATGAATGGTTCTTGAGTAAGACAGGAAATGAGAAAATGAATTCAGGGATTGCGAGGAGACATATTCCTCGATGCCTGATGTAGTTGCAGCGTCGTTCGCTGCGACTATCGTCAAGTGAAATATATTTGGGAGAGGTGGGGGCGGAGGCCTGCAAGATGTGATGGCGGAGAACTAGGTCCCGGGGGTCGGTCGGATATGAAGTATCGTCCTCGGGAGGGAGCGAGCAGGACCGTAGCGCCTTGGGTGCGTGGGCAGACATCGAGAATGGAACGAGGACAGGCGTGATAACGACGAATAGTGAGGAGGGTAAATGAAAGACGACGCGGAGAGAGCCGGAATACGGCGCGATGACACGCATGAGAAAGAACATGAAAGAGATACGAAGAGGACAGAGCTGAATGTCGGGAAGAACCGAAAGAAAATACAAACAGGAAGAGAATTGAATATGGAAGGGCTAAAGAGTGGGAGCGAATCACGAGGCAGGATGGGCTGTGCAAGCTAGAAGTCAGAAAAAGGACTAGAAACGGAGACGGGACGGAGACAAGTGAAGCACACAGGGATGAACAATAGGACGGAGACGGGATCGGTGGAGACGACGGACAGAAGAGAAGACGAGACGGAGCGAAAAGGCGAGAGAGGACGGCAGAGGGACGGAGAGAGGGAGGACGGAGAGAGAGGAGACGGAGAGAGGGGACGGAGATGAGTAGGAAAGAATCGGAGAGACGGAGAAAGGCGGAGAGACGGAGAGCGGAAGGGCGAGAGAGGGACCGGAGAGAGGAGGAGAGGCGGAGAGAGGGACGGAGAGAGGACGAAGACGAAGACGGAAGGGGGAAGGATTCGGAGAGAGGGAGACGTCATACGGAGAGAGACACGCAGGAGAGAAAAAGACGAGAGGACGAGAGGCGGAGAGACGAGAGAGGAGATGAGAGGGAGAGACGGAGAGAGAGGGAGAACGGAGAGAGGACGAGGGCGAGAAGGACGGAAGGAGAGGGACAGAGACGGAGAGAGGCGGAGAAGAGAGAGAGGGACGGGAGGAGGAGAGTGACGAGAGCACGGTAACCGGGAGAGACCGAGGGACAGCGGCGAAGGACAAGAGAGGGACGGAGAGGAGAGGACGGAGAGAGGGACGGAGAGGGACGAGGACCGGAACGAGAGGACGGAGAGAGGGCGGAGGAGGACGGATAGATGACGGAGAGGCGTTTAGAGCGGAGAGAGGACGGAGAGAGGGGAGGACACAGGGACGGACCCAGAGAGGGAGAGAGTAGACTCAACCAGGGAAGAAGGATAAGGAGGGACCGGCGAGAAGAACAGCAGAGCAGGGGAGGGCCAGGGAGAGGTGCCACCCCCCCCTGAGCCGGGGAAAAGCGGGGAAAGCCCGCGGGGGGCCCCCCCCCCCCCCCGAGGGCGCCAAAAAAAAAAAGAAAAAAAAGGAAAAAGGACGGGGAGAGCCGTGCCAGGGAGCGGCCGGGAGGAGCGGCGTTGCGTGGGCGGTCCGCCGCGCCGGTGGGCCCTGGGGAGGCGGGCGCGCGCCTCGCGTCTCTATTTTCCGGGCCAATACACGTTCTGCTGACCCATAAACAAGTTTGTCCCTGCCCTGCGATAAAAGGAAGCAAGTGGCCACCCTGGAACAGGCCAGACCGGGCCAGGCCAGGGCAGGGCCGGCCTCGACTCCCGCGGCGCCCAGATAAAGCTAACGAAGGGGAGCCCGGGGATTCCCCGGCGAGCGACAGCGACGGACGGCAGGCGCCTCCAAGATGGCGCCCGCGATAGTGTCCGTAAAGGACCAAAGAAAGACTGCATTTCCAGTCTTTACTAGGCGAACTATTGGAGTCAGCACAATACCAATCAACCTCAATCATAACGTCACTTCAACTAATTTATTGTGACTCCTACCACTAATCCTGCGCGAAATCTGAGTCCGCGTCAATTTTTTTTCTTATTTTTAATATTTTTCACCTTAGAAATCAAATGTTTTCGGTACCTTCCTACGAACTGTTGTTTTAAATAATTTTTTCGTTTCGGTTTTGACTAGTGTAGACTTTCAAACCGACACAAGGACTGGCGTTACAGTGGCTTTTAGTTTCAATAAATGGATAAAAAATGGAAAATTCAATAAAATGATAAGAGTGAAAACTAATTAATGCATTTTTCGGCGTTTTGTGTAGCTCTTTAAAAACTTTGTACAATCTGAGTAAGAATATTTTGTTCAGAAACTCATGTATATGACACAAAATATATGAGACAGTCTAAACATATGTAAATTAAAATACTATTTTTGTGTGATATTAATTTTTCTTTAAATTTCTTCTAACATTCCCATGCCTTTTCTTTGATATTTCCTTTTATGTACATTATCCCAGTTAGCTGGGATAGGCTTTCTTGGATCGCTTATTACGACCCATTACGATTTGACAGTGAGTCTTTCAACCGGTTGTCAGCCTGACGTCAACCTCAACCCCGAAGCAGCAAACTTGGTCCCTACACGGAATTCACGAGATCGGCTTGGAAACGACGATTTTGCGGTCACGACCTCTTCAGTAGAACCATCCCAGCATTCGCCTAGATGACCGTGGGAAACCACGAAAAAACCCGGTCAGGATGGCCGCCGCGAGGTTCGAACCCGAGCCTCCCGTTTGGGAAGTCAGCGCGCTACGCCCTCATCCACGTGGCTTGGTAATACATTTCTTAAACTACATTGCATAAATCCACTTTTAGATAAGTGGGTTCACACAGTTCGCCGCGACTACTGATGTTTCAAAGTATGGCGCGACTACTGTAGGGTTAATGCCATTCGGCCTACCCTGAGATGGATGAAATGAATATTGATGCGTGGGTTTTAAAGTTTAAATGATGAATGTGATGTATCATTTGCTAAACAAATATCTCTGAAGTGGTAGTTGTGGAGTATGTGACAGGCAAAAATAAATCGCCTCGTATCACTTAATTTCGTCACTACATGAAGTTACGTACCACTTTCAGATAGTAAAAGAGAAAGTGAACAAAATTTACAATAATACTTAGAGAGAAATATATAAAAATATCTACAAACAATATATAATTGTTGTCACAATAATATTATTGTCTCATTAAGAGGTAGATTACTTTGGAAACAAACTAATCTTGCCTTTCACAATTCTTACTTATAGAGTAGCTTCAACATCATTTGAACTGCAGTTTGTAATAATCTAAAGAATAAAACTTGAGTCATTTATGCAATAAACGCAGTTCAGAATGTGAGAATTTGGCATAGATAAGACGAATTCATGTGCAAAATATGAATTCATTATGTTAAGTTTGTTTAGGATTAATAAATCTTGCAGGGATAATAAGATGAACTATACGGCGTATATATAAATTCGTTTATTGTACTCATAACGATCATCTAGTACTTGTGTTCTACAAAACCAATACAATCAGACCACTATCGCGCGATGTCCGTGGCCCGTTTGTTAGGGTACTGCTCCAGCATTCACCTGGTGTTGATCGGAAAAATTGGGAAAACTACGGATCAGAACAGCCGGTCGCTAGAATTCTCCTCTAGATAGCGACTGAATGCGACCAGCTAACAAGCTAGTGTCGAAAAACTATCGGGACTGGAATGTAGAACCCACCGGACAGAGGGACTGCAGTGACATCAGTTGATGCGTTATGTTTTAATATTAAATAAAGTGAAAAGATTTGTTTTAGACAACTTTATAATAAATAATAACCATTCATATCTGTTGAGTAACACCATGTATTATGAAACAAATAGTTTCCGTTTTTAAAAAAAAAATTTCAAAAATTAGAAAGTATATCAATTTTTTTTTAATCTCTCTGCTTTTTCTTCGATTTTTTGAAATGTTGCACTACTTTTGCGAAGTAAAAATACTGCGTTTTACCGTGGACTAAGTAGTATCTTCTCACATTCAAAGTACGAACGAATCAATTAATTTACATTGATCTAAAAATCAAACGATTCACAGTCAGCGCAAGAATGGTACACGCTAAACAAGTGACCATAAAGGTAAAGTATTCAAGAGTCAAATGTCAGTTGATTTAATAAATAGGTAGTGTTTTTAGAGCGACTTCACCTTTGTCATTCTGTTCTTTGCCATTCTCTACTATACTCGACAACCACACTCTAATAACCTTTATTACTTCATTCACTTACGTTTTTCTCTTACGTCTCTGTCCGCTTTCAGTCCCATTCCGGCCCAATGTCCAACCCGGCGGAAGAGGACACAATCAGGGCCGACAGCTCTGCGACTCGCAACCGGCCATGCGTTTTCCCCGTCTAAACCTCGCACGCGACGATAAGGGCGAGAACTAGGCTCTGCGAGGGCACGAGGCGGAGGCCTCCTGGCCCTAGCGAGGGGCTTGCGCGGGCCGTCTAATCCGGGAGCGGCTCGTTGGCGACTGAGTGGCGCCGAGGAGAACGTCCGGTGGCGGCGCCGGAGCTTCTCGAGTCCGAATCGTCCTTCCCCCGTCGTCGTCGTCGTCGTCGTCTGCAAGAAACTGGCCGCCCCGTAATTGCCGGGATGTGGAGGATTGGCAAGGGACAACGGGTGTGGTAGGGAACGAGAAAGGCGGGAAGGAGTGAGGGCCAGTTCAGGAGCACGAGAGGGAGTGGGTGTAGCAATATGATTTTGGGGACTAGGAGGAGTTCGAGAAAGAGACGGAGGGGAAAGCGGGGAAGAAGCCATAGGATTAGGAGTAAGCGCAGAAGTAGGCGTAGATGCAGAAGGTGTAGAAGGCATAGAAGTAGAAGGTATAGTAGTAGGAGAAGTTATTGTAGTAGGAGAAGTTATTGTAGAACGAGAACGTATACTAGTAGGAGAGGGACCAAAAGTTCGTGTAGGAATTTGTATGATTAGATTTATTATTAATTCTGTAATGGAGTATAGTAAATCGGTGGTAAAATACGCAACTTCGTGGCAGAATAAATAATTACTTTCATAATGCAGAAATAGGAGGGGGAGTTGTATAAAAAATAATCAAATAAAGAAGTATATATTACAAAAAATATATATTCGAATAAAAACTGTATTGGACAGAAGAAAATTGTTAAAAACATTCAATTCGAAGGCATATAGTCTTCTTTCTGTATTCTTCACAAAATGCCATTGTCATTATTCTCTTACCCCGTACTTTACTTCACTAAGGAAATGGAATAAATACAATTCAGAAGATGTACAGTAAACAGAGGTAACCGCCGTCATGATAAATATACTAGTAAAAAATTCAGAAATTTTGAATCAACAGATTCGAAGGAAAAGTTTCCAATTGAAATACATTATTCAGTTCATCGAAACTTAAGAGGAGTCACAAAAGTAATACATTCCATTTCCACTAAAAAACGCACCACAGTCTCATAAATATTTATTAATCGATTTATTAAGCAAAAATTGATTAATGAAATGGTATTTCTTGTTCCAATTAATCGATTTCAATTGTTCAACTTTCAAAAATCATTTCAAAAGAAGTCTTCATCATTTTCATTAGAAGTGATTCAATTGATTTTCAATTAAGTTTCTTCAAAACTCACAAGTTTTCTATGAAAACAGCTCAAACGTCAACGTTTAAAGAACACTTCCTCAAGAATTTACTCAAAAGTTTTCAATGAAAATTTCCGCAAACGAACTGGTTTTACTTTTCTATAATATTCTTAATGTCTTATTTTAGTTCTACCATTAACGAAACAAAAAAGTGAGTAATGAAAAAACATACCGTGCAGACGGCAATAGGTGACAGCTTTGACAAGTGTGACACAATATCGAAAAACTAGCGCCGAATAAGTAAATTATGTAGTACGACAAAGTCTATGTCATTCTGTCACTAGTTCTGTGATGTAAAAACATACTTTAACACAGAATCCGAATGTCCAATCAAAGCAGTGACAGTGTTCCATATTTTAATTTGTTTTTTAACATTTCGAAGTGGCGCTGTCATTTTTACATTTTAGTTTCGCGAGTTGATTCGAAATTGCTTTGTATATTAACTGCCGTAAATTAATTCATATTACAGCGGAAAAGGTTTTCTTAACACGAGTTTCATGGTGTTCACGCATGATATTTTAATATTTCACGTAAAAAAAATTAGCTGTCCAACTCAACGTTCCGCGAGAACTTCAATAGCTTAACAAAATTTCCGCTCCTCAAGGGAATATAACGAGCCTTATTACAAAAATGCGTTGACAGAACAAAGCGGAATAAATGACAAGCAGAAATGTACCTCAAAAATTACATATTTGTGTTCAGGCGAAACGGGAATATGCAGAAGATTTTTTTTTGCTCTGTCGAACCACACAGTGAGCTACGTTCATATTATTTCGCATTTCGTAGCAGCTCGAAAAACAAAATATTTCATGACAGCGAAGCCAAGCGCAAATTATATTCTCGTTTACATTCTCCCGTCTCGTTTTCCAAACGGATCATTGATGTATTTGGAGAACTAAAACAGGACTTAACATTGGGTGTCAAAAGTATATTTCTGCATATATACGTAACAATAGCCATCTGTGGTAATTATTAATTGCACTCGCTACACGGAAGGTTCACTTCTATAAGATGGTACTGAATTCCGTCAATCAAATGAGACATTAATGTGTTGTCTTTTTCTTTAAACAGGGGACAGCAGACTCGTTGCACATTCACTAATCCTTCAATCTCGTATTATGCCTACCAACAGACCGATAGTGTGCCTACATGCGACCTCGTTTGAAGTGTCTCAGTCACTTCTTTCTATGTGGTTTGTACGTCCTTTTCGGTGTTCTTATTTTTCATATTTTTCCCTCCCAGTCCTATACTACAATGCATTTTCTGTAGGAAATTCCGAGTTAAAGGTTTTTTTTAGTGGTAAATTTGCACACAGTCAGGATTAATATCTGTTAGTACTGTTTCATAGATGTAGGTAACTAACAGAAACACTAAATATTGTACCCCAAATTCGGGGTATCATATGGATGTATGGACAGATGTAAATATTCCGCACTCATAATTGTCAGATTACACGTTTTTGAGCTGAAACTTTCTAAATATGTCAGCAGTAAGACATTGTTCCGACGTGCTAGATATTATGATTTTTTGGGGTATGGGAGGGGACTATACATTAAGCCTCTGTAACATTTTCAAAATTTTCTGCAAAATAACTGCATTTTTTCCTTTTATTCTGGAATCCAAAAAAGGCGTATATAAAAATGGTATTGTTCCAAATTTCAATAAAGCCTTTGAAATTTTGAAAATTTCAACGTTCAAATTTATTTTGGAAACTGTCCTTCGTAACAAACATCAAAATTTAAAATTAATTTCGCAATGCCAGTTTTCACTGATTTCTTTATCAGTAATTGATGCCATTGACTGTTTAAAAAATATATGTAGTTGTTGTGTACTAACTAAGGGGTAGATTTTGATGACCTAAACCATTGCCAATAACGATCAATATATTGCTCTTAAAATGCTTTTAAACTGCTCTAAAAACAAAAACAATGACTCAAATTGATCAAAACCACTTCAGATGAACACCTCAAGATATTGGTTATGTTACTGAAGTACAGGACAAGCCGGGAGCCCAGTTGGGAGTTAAGAACTTGTCCCGGCTGGGACAGTGTCCTACTGGTGAAAGATGTCTGTTTGAGGAAATCCCCGCAGCCGGCATATGTCGGCACCAGATCTCGCCATCCAGCGGGAGAAAAATCTCCTCCTTTGATAAACACACTTACGGGACTAACGACCTTAGAAGTGGACATGCGCGGAATCACTAAGCGATCAATCGAAGACACATTCGTTCTCTCTCTGTCGCACCGCGTACCCGATCGCCAGCGAGAATAATCAAAAGGTAGTGTCGAGAAAAACCAAGTGCGCACTTTTCTTGCTTTTACGAGCTTTTACTTTTATTCCTTTTATTATCCCTCTTTCATCTCTCAGGGCCCTCTTTCTCTCTCCAACGCCTGTTTTTTGTCGATCTCTTCGATACAAGACTGAACATAATCCAATAATGCGCTATATCCAATCCATCCCCCTATGTGAAGAGGGGTGTCGTGTAGTGCACGGAATGAACAGGTCTTATGAAAAAGGGAAAGAGCGGCAGAGACATAGAAGTGAAATGAAAACTAAAAGGTCTAAGATGACTAAGTTAAAGGTATGTTTTATCAGGTTGCTTCGACAAATTTTGGGGCAAACACTAGCTTCATACCTACATTTCGCTGTCCGCTTCTCCAGACTTCTTTTCCTTCAACCACTTTCTCCATATAACACATTCACTTTGATTCACATTCAAGAATGTCCTACAAGAGAAAACAAAGGAGGATATGAGGAGATGAAAAGGGAGGAATTATTTAGAGGATTAGGGAGGAAAAGTACTAGGAATTGTGAGAGTGAGGAAGGGGAGAGATAGAAGTTGAGATAAGGAAAGAGAAAGGGAGGAGAAGAAGAGAGATGAAGAGATGAAAGCAAGGAAGAGAGGAGAGCGAGCGAGAGAGAGAGAGAGAGAGAGAGAGAGAGAGAAGAACAAGGGAGCGGGAGAGAAAAAAAGAGGGAGAGAAACGACAGCAAAAGAGAAAGTGCACTAGAGAGGGAAAGAGAGAGAGAGAGAGGCCTGTAGTGAAGTAAGATCGAACACCTTGAGAGATAGAACTAATCGATCTGCAGAGTTCGGCAGATTTCTGGGACTCACCCAACATCCATATCCACCCCTCCACTTTCCTATATCACTCCCTTCCACCCTCTCTCTTACACACACACACACACCTACAGCTCAGCAAGTCTCAACTCTCCCGTGTGCCCGCACTCCGATCAGACAGGATTAAAAACTTTTCCATTGTCTTAAAGAATACAAATTGTTTGCTACTCGCGCGGATGAAAAAGTTACAATTACGCGTTTTTTTTTCTGCAAGGCGGAGGGAGGCGGAGTCTGCGCAGGGTAGGTGGGACTCGCACAGCAAAGGGGGAGAGGGAGGGGGAACTTCGAGGCAGAACTCCGCATCCCCGGAAGGGAAGTGTGCATCAAAACTTTGCTCTTAAAAGGAATTTTTGCACGGCCTCTTTTAATGTGACGCGCCAGTGTCCGCTTCGCTTGTGCCCCACCGCTGCCGCAGCGGACTCGTTAGGCGCTTCGAGAAGTTACGAAAAGATCGCGGGATGTTCTTCCTTCCCCCGATTCGAAATCACTTTCTGCAGCTAATGGCACTGTGTTATGAAACTGTAAATCAATATATCGTAGAAGGGAACCCTGAAGGAAGAGTAGTTTGAATTGAATAGCCGTTATAAAGGAAAAAATATTGTTCGGGGAATAAGCGGCGGTGGAGTTTAATGACGAAAAGTTTTGTTTAGAATTTTATACCTTTCTTGAGTTATCGATAAAATGGAATTTTCTTTCGTAAAGTTTATTCATTGTATTTCGTACGATTGTGGGTTTTACTTGCAATGAGAAACTACGGTGCTTTTCATCAAATTAATGCATTTCAGATAGCCTTTGCATAGCCCAAATGAAATTGATGCCACGCATTTGGAAGAACAATAAATAATGTTTGAAAACTTTTTCTCAAATATAATATTCACATATTGACAGATATTCAAATAACATAATTTCAGGATATGTCAAGTGATGCCAAATACCTGAACGCAGTGAATCACCATTTGACTGATTGTTAGCATTAAAATAAGACTTCGAAATGAGTTGAAGTATTTATACATGTTAATTCGAAGGTAATACTGTTGGGTAATAGTAAAATGGTGCCTGAAATTATAGTGCCCCATTATGTTTCGGTATAGGTTCACTTAAGAATAAATGTTCCACAATGCAATCATTTTTATTGTTGGAAATATAACGCAAAATTATAGTTTGAATCTTTTTGTGCGCGATTCAATATCATAAAAAATTAACATCCTAACAAAACATAACGTAGTTTCAAAATTGGCTATGCATTTCACGTTACGAAAACTTGTATTCAGCGTGTAATATAAAAAATTTTCTAGCATGATAAAAATCACTAGTGGTTACTTGAAGTATATTTCTTCTCTGCCAGTTAATGAGCTTCAAAGAGTGTTTTCACGGGGTGGCAACGACTTTTATGGAGCGGGAGAGAGGCCAGCCAGGGATTTGCACTTGAGGGTAGACATGAGAGAAGGCAAGGGTCAAAAGGGCAGGCTAATCAACTGATTCAATAAAGGTAGGTAGTGGGAAAGGGCGAGGGAGTGGAAAAGTGTCAGGACGTTATAGAGTTGCGGGGAGGGGGAGTGGGTAGTGATTTTGATGACGTTAACTGATTTGGTCATCCCGATAGCATAGCACATGTTAGTAGAGGGAAGTGGTGGTGCCCCTTAACACTGAAACGTACGATCCGGCACTGACTTATACCTCGACTTTCATATTTCCTTCCTTCACATCCACAATGTGATCAAAAGTATTCGGACATGTGGCTGAAAATGACTTAGTAGTTCGTGGCGCCCTCCATCGGTAATGATGGAATTCAATAGGGTGTTGGCTCATCCTATCCTAGATGACAGCCCGCTCTCGCAAGTGTACTTTCAATCAGGTGCTGGAAGGTTTCTTGAGGAATGGCCGCCCGTTCTTCACGGAGTGCTACATTTAGGAGAGGTATCGATGTTGGTCGGTGAGGTCTGGCACGTGGTCGGCGTTCCAAAACATCCCGAAGATGTTCGATAGGATTCCAGTTAGGACCCTGTGCTGGCCAGTCCATTTCAGGGATGTTATAGTCGTGCAACCACTTCGCCGCAGGTCGTGCAGTATGAACAGGTGCTCGATCGTGTTGAAGGACACAGTTACTATCCCCGACTTGTTCTCCAACAATGGGAAGCAAGAAGGAATTTAAAATATCAACGTATGTCTGTGCCGTGATAGTGCTAGACAAAACAAGGAATGCAAGCCCCCTACATGAAAAACACGACCGCACCATAACACCATTTTGGAAGTATCCGGATACTTTTGATCACATAATGTATCTTCCCCAGCGTGGTACCCTCCCAGTCGGGTCAAGCTCTAAGCTACCGAATGATTTCCGCTCTATATAAGTGACTTGTGGGGGCTAAGAGGAGAAGGAGGAACGTTTACTCGCGGTCCCCGTTTGTTAGGGTACTGTTGCGGCATTCACCTGGCATTGTTCGGAGAAATAATGGAATCTATCGAATAGAGCAGCCGTCTGCTAGAAACCTCCTTCGGCAAGTGCATCGCTCGACCGAAAGATCTGACTAATATCGAAAATCTGCCGTTGGGACTCGCACCCTAGGACTTTTTAGCTAGACTTCCTAGCTGCGGAAGTTATAAAAGTCACCTCAGTTGGTAAACACTGTCGGG
>BOPP01000042.1:2881051-2913782 GCA_017312745.1 Gryllus bimaculatus
AAAATAATTAAAAAAAAAAAAAAAAAAAAAAAAAAATAAAAAATAATAAAATATAATAAAAAAAAAAATAATAAAAAAATATTTTAATCAAAAATAAAAAAATAATTTAACAAAAAAAAATAAAAATCCAAAAAAAAAAAATAAAAAAAAAAAAAAATATTTAATATTTAAAAAGATAAATTAAATAAAAAATTTAAAAATAAAATAAAAAAAAAAAAAATAAAAATTAATTAAAAAAAAAAAATAAATAAAAATAAAAATAAAAATATCTGAATAAACGGGATTTACTTTTGAATAGAACTTTACCTTCATGAGGAATAATTCGCACTCTGGTAAAATTATTCCAACTAACAATAACTACCTAACCATTTCACACGAAAACACACGAATAAATAGCTCGCCTACCTCTACGAGAAAAGATTAAATGTAAACTGAAATGTAATGAGTCACTAGTAAGGTATTGAGTCAGCCGGAATGTTAGGTAATGCATATCGCATGGCAGAAGAAGTACAGAAAAATTATTTGTGAAATTGTCAGATCACAACTCAATAGCAAATTTACGTTAAACTGTTGGTTACCAATTATTCATATTTTATGACAACATACGTTTAAATCAAGTTTAGATTCAAATTAAAATGTTTTATGCTAAATAGTGACTAGGCATCTGGTAACGATATTGTATATTTTTAAAAAATAGCATAACAACCAAAAACCATCTCAATTACCAACCGATCTGAAATAATGAAGCGTGATATTAAGAGAAGAAAATAACATAATATGTTCGTTCATGGAGGGATCTCCGGAATCTCACTAATAATCTTGTAGTTACCCAATACGAAATGGAAAAAAAAAGCATTAGGAGAAAAAATCATGCTGTTTTAACAATATTTTCGTAAAATTATTTGTAACTGTAACATAAATATATAGCACAAGATAAACCCTCGAACATTTTGTGAACACGATTGCCATGTTTTTCAAAAGCCAGGCATCAGTTACTTGAATTGGAGAACGCTCACTCTTCTCAATGTGTATGGACAGATGGATGGAGGCATTCACAAAGTCGATCTGAGGACGAAAGAGACGAAGGACGGAACGAAAAAAAAACGAACGAAAACTTTCTTTTAAAAAACACTTGGAAATTCAACGGCTCTCAAACATATTATTAACCGTCAAATTGAATGTTTTGCAGCTTCACGTATGTTTTATTCTACGTTCCCGACAAAGGACAGCAAAAAAAAGTCTGCAAACTCTTAAGCTTCACAGAGAAAATAAGTGGTCAACATCGCAAAAAACAACAGCCAAAAGAAAAAGCCGAAACAATTCAGCGGACTAATCTATCTCCTGTATCATTTTTTGGAACCACCCAATAGGAAAAACTCTTAAGAGGAATGTCCATTTATCAGAGACATATTTATAAAAAAATTTACTTTTTAACCAATCCTGTGGACCTCAGTAACGATCCCTTAGTTCGAAAACTCAATGCTGGGAAGACCTGCAGGAGAGAAAATCCAGTAACTTGTGTTCGGTTTCTAAAAGCTAGAGCATACGGTCAAAAATACGCGTTAAACAAAATTCTAGGGAATAAAAAAGAGCTAAACAAAAAACGAGCTTTTTGCAAACCCCAGTATTCCGCCATTAATTATCTGTAACGAGAGTAATTATGACAGTATGTAATAGAATTTTTAAGCCATTAAAGGGAATACAAGTTAATTAATTTACGATCTCTCAACGAGTGACCACACTCAAACGACGATTCCCAGTGGGAAAGGAAAACTAAAAATTAAAAACACACACACACACAAGAAAAAATCATCAACTGTACGGATTCTAGAGCTAGAGCAGAGCGCTTCAAAATAAGGCCAGAACAAACAGCTCCAAAACTAAAAAAGCCAAAACAAAACGGCGCTCTTTCGAAACTCAGTGCCCGAAGCACGTGACTGCTGGCCCCTCCACCCGAGCGTCGACAGGTGGCGCTGCACGACGCTCGTCCCGCCGGCGCGGCATTAAAACCGCGTTTGTTTTTTTTTTGGCCCATTGAATCGCCTCGCCCGTTTCCCGGTGCCTTTTCTTTGCTGATTAGAAATGGCCCCCCTCTGCAAGCGCAGCCCCGCGCCGCGTCGCCGCGCACCTCGTTTTGTTATTTGCGGGGGAGGGGCGCCCCCCCGCCCCCCCTCCCGTCCCCACAGCTCACCGTCGCTCCGGCTCGCCCCACGCCGCCGCCACCGGAGACCCGCACCGCCAACCCAGCCACCCGCCACCCCGCCACCCGCCCCCGCCCCCACCCCCGGCCACCGCTCCCGCACGCCACCTCTCGCCCGCCGCCGCCCCCGGCCGCTAGCAATAGGTTGCCCGCAACCGCTGGCGGGCCAGTCGCCATACCGTTGCGAGTCTCTCGCGGTCAATCATCGTCTCACGAGCAACTCTTTCTGCGAGATCTCGTCGGGATCCGTTAGTAATTCGCTCCCGCGACCCTGTTTACAATCCTGTACGAATCGTTATCCGTTACCCTCGTCCACTCTTCTTGATATTCCACTTTAACCAATTCTCTCCGCTAATCTCCCTCCGTGTAACATTGTTCCTATACGTCTCTTTCCAGGCACAGTTCCTCTCTCCGCTGGATTCTCTCCAATACCAAGTTTACAGCCTAGAGCTCTCTCCGCCACTGATGTCGAGGTTTTATTCGCTAATAGTAAGCACCGAACAGTCCTCTCTGCAGATCTCTCCCCTCCCCTTTATTACGATCAAGGTACTAAAACTACTCAAGCAGCATTACTTGTGGCTTGTCACCGTTATGTTCGAGCAAATTCGTCTGTTGGCTGGGTTTCTTGCTCAGGTTATGCAACGAGCGACGCCTATCTGAAGTGTTAAAGCGCGTTGCTATCTGTTTCCACAATTCTACCCGACGTATGTGGTCTCAGCGCGTCAATTATTTGCAACTGCAGTGTCTTTATCGGATGTCCAGGTCAGTCCGGTGGTAGGAATACTAGAGTACCTACTGGCAAGTTAATTTCCGACCTGTCTCTGTTGAGAAACCGATTTTATACCGGGCTGTTGATCCGTAGTTTTATGATTCTCCGATCAAAACCAGATCGGGAATGCCGAAACTTCCTAACAAACGGGGCTTCTCAACGAACTTGGCGTGTTCTTATCTTTTTGTCTTTCCTAACCTCTCACCATACTTAAAACGGACTTACACTAACAAGCCACTACACTACCACACATGTCGGGAGATTCTTTAGGGAACGTATAGCTTGTTGCGTTGGGGTTGATGGCGATACCTGGTTTGAGGGAAAACCCGTTTAAAACACGGGGTAGGTCGCCACCCGGATCCGCCATCCTGCAGGGGAAGATCAACCGCTCCTCGCCGCATACAAAATACACTACACTCACAGGATTAATCCACCTTAGCAGTGGACGTGCTCGAATCAATTAATCAATAACCATCCTCTTAGGATCCTACTCCACCGGCCGCCGTCTTTACGTTTACAATTTATCCAATCTCAACAACCGCATATACTCATATTTAATAAACCCACCATCCACAAAGTAAAAACCTTCAAACCGCCCAAAAAACACTTCCAGTTCTTTAGCATGCACTCCGTCATTGCTTCGGCAGCCTTAGTCGACGTAAAGACTGCGTGGGGCTGACAAACAGCGCCCTCCGATGCACTCGCTACCCTGTTTCCGCCATTCTCTCTGCTAGATCCTTCTCCACCAGCTAGAAATCGCTTCTCTAGCGCTCTCTGCTCGTTTACATTTATCGCTAACATGTCTACGAACCACCCCTCTCTCTCTCAGCCCCTTCTCTTGGCGATAAACGAGCTCGGTATAGCGAATTCAGATTAAATTTCCTCATTCTCTCTGAACTCCATTCCGTATTCAAAAAAACTTCTCGAAGGGGAGAAATATCTTCTAAGAGGACCTTTTTTACTAATTACCATTTTCACACTAGATATCTACGCTCCAAATATCTCAACTAACACTCTCTTCATTTGCAAGGTACGTAGACTATTATTACTTGTTCTCAGTATTCCTGCATACCGAGTGACATAAACATAAACGTCCTCTTCAGCTACTGTTCCTCACCATTAAACTGTTTCTTTGTTTGGTTGCATTATGTCAGGGTTCCCCCACGCGTGTAAGTCGTAGACCGGCTGATGCTCTAGTAGAACAAAACACCAGAACCAATCTCCTTTCTTCTCTCTCTTTCTCCCTCCCTCTCTCCTTTCTCTTTCTTCCTCTCTTCTTTCACTCTCTGTCTCTCTCTTTCCCCCCCCTCCCTCTCTCTCTCTCTTTCTCCCTCCCTCCTCCCTCCCTCTCTCTCTCTCTCTCTCTCGCTCTCTCTCTCTCTCTCTCCTCTCTCTCTCCCGATTCCGCATTACAAGCAAGATACCTCTTGTAATGTTCTGTTCAAAATAAACCTAAATTAGTGTCCACTCGACAGTCAACACACTTCGAG
The DNA here is from genome assembly GCA_017312745.1 of Gryllus bimaculatus. Taxonomy (NCBI): domain Eukaryota; kingdom Metazoa; phylum Arthropoda; class Insecta; order Orthoptera; family Gryllidae; genus Gryllus; species Gryllus bimaculatus. Next base: position 2,885,511 of record BOPP01000042.1, read on the forward strand.
CGAGCTTCTTTTCACAATAAATTTTACAAATTTAAAATTAATTGTTTGAAATTCCCTAATCTGATTGCCAGGATTTTAAAACACATTTATGTCTCCCAATTTCACAAGCATTGATCTCCAATGATACAATCCCTTGGTCGGATTGGCCGGGACCCTGTCCAAATTCCTCTATTAGTTCTGTGATTTAACTCACATCTTACTCACAATCCTGTATTGCCCCTTCTCCCTCCTTACGTAGCCTTGCGTACAAAGCGTTCCAGACACCAGTACCACTCTTGGGCCTCCGAGACATTGAGCTGGTCACATTCATATTCAGTGAAGAGTTATTACAAAAGCTTCTCGTAAGACTGTACCTGCCGAAGTGAGAAGCAGTCCATGTGAAGCACCTAGAAACAACGATACGTTATTTTAAGTACTATCCCTTTTTAATGCAAAAATGTTACCACTTCAAAAAATATTATTTTTAAATTTAATTTAACAAATTCCTTTCAAGAAGAATATATGAAACGTTATGTAAAATCAGAATGACTTAATGCCCAAAATATCATTACTCAACAAAATTGATACATCAATTGTCAATATTGCATGCTTCATGGCATAATGAGCATAAATAATTGAGTATACGGCTCAATATTCAAATAAACTGACGAGCCAAGCTTCCAAATTCTTGTAGCATTTGCCTTCGTCCCCCTGCCAGCGATCCTCGCCTCTCTCCCGCCCCCGCCGTGACCAGACGAATGCATCCGCAGTCGCACACATAAAATAGGGAATGCATAACAACTTCGGAAAACTAGAGCACCCGGCGGCGGCAGCCGTGACGATGCGGGGGAACTAGGCAAACCCCCAGCCGTTCGCCTCTTACTAATCCGCTTTCGTCTGCGATGCTTCAGTGACGAATCAGTGGATAGAAGTGAGACTGTAATGTGGGTGAAAGGGCGATGGATTTTTGACAGGTAGGTGGCGCAATGCTAGTTTATTGATTGACAGAAATGCGCAATGGCTAGCTTTGATTGATGCATTGATTGTTGTTTCCGAGGGCATAACAGCTAGGCGGCATAATCGCCGTAGTGTAGTGCATGTCTTTTTATCGCTGATGTGGTGGTGATCTTTCCTCCAATGGAAGCGAGATCGCGCCATCTACTTTCGCTTCAGGTATTTTGCCACAGGTGTTCCACCGCGAACGCCCCACCCAGAACAAGCTGGAAGCTGCCGACTCATCAACTTAGCATGTATTAGTGTAATGCATGTAAGTAAATTATAAGAGTCATGCCTCTAAGGCGAGATTAGCCAAGAGAGGAAGAAGATCGCGCGCGATCCCTGCCTCTTTTCATTTGTGTACTGCTACACCAAAAATGTATCGCCTGCGTGTGGATCAGACCACGGACCACAAAAACTACCGATCAGATTAAGTCGCCGCTAAAATTCTCTCCAGACACACGTTGGATTCGGACCTTATCTCTCAAGATCGTGGTCAAAAATTTTCCACCCATCACTCGAACCAGGCAACTCTCATCAGAAACACTTTTTATATCTTATGCTCCCGAAGTAAACAAACTTGTCGGTAATGCACATGTTTGTAGTTGTTGGAGTATACGATAATGATGGAGAAGATAAGCTGGCGGTTTGGTGATGCTTGCCTGCTAGGACGAGCAAGACCGTACTGAACGTGGGTGTACCCGCGCAGCATGGGAAGCTGAGGGCGTAGCTACCATGTTGATGGACGATTGTGGTTTGGATGTTTTGCGAGACTGATGAATTTGTAACGGGAGGGTGCAGAGAGGCGACCGGCGCCGCTTACTGTTGAACGTAATGGTCATGCAGCAGAGATGTTCATTGTGGAGGTCACTTTAAGTGGATGTCGAAAAATACTTCAAATTAATAGTTTTTTAATTAAAAATTTAATGAGTACTAATACTGTTGCTTGAACTAGTGATGGTTCTGGACAACTTCACTAAGCATCTTTCTGTTTGTGAAATCACACTGTTTTTTCCACACTTCGTGGTTCAATCAAATTCCGCGTATTTAATCTGAAGCGGCTTTAAGATTGCAAATGTGGGAAAGTCATGGGAAAAAACTGAGTAAAAGCCTTAAAATGCTGTAAGAAGTTAAAACATTATTAATATACCGGAATGATGTGCAGTTCATGTGCCTAGCCATACGTTGTCTGCCGGTTGTCTTAGTTCAAGTCTGGCGAATTGCGTTTAGAAATTAAATTCCTTGCTGAAATTCATATACGCAATTAATATTATGAAATTATATTACGAAATTAATAAAGTTGTAGTGATGTTAAGTCCATTTAACTTGTTTGCCAACAACATTGGCCAGCCACATTCGAAAGTGAAAGCTGCACAGTAAACAAAATCACAAAACAGACCACACAGAAGTATAAGCAGGAAAAGAACATTCCAAATAGAAGAAAGCCGGAAAAAGAACAAAGAAACAACAACAACGAAAAAAGCTAAAAAAGAAACGAAAGAGAATTATACTTTTCACTTATCGAGTAGTGTGTTTTATTTCCTTATCGATATGACGGAATTCTCGCACTCTTAATTTCTACTTATGAAGCCCAGATGAGCACCCCTCAGACAAGTTTAAATTACGTCGAATAACTACTACTCTCTCTTCTCCAAATACACATGATTACTCACAGACGATCAAATCTAAAAAAATCTCCACTGACTCTTCTCTTATTAAGAAATTAACATTTCCCTGCTTCTCCGCCTTCACAAAACCGTAACTAGCTTGCAAATGAGATATCGCACTTTCACGCACGCTCCGTCCGTAATTCAACGTCCTTTCCCCAATTCCTCCCGACCCAACCCGCCGCCGCAGGCCTCGGAGGCCGTCCGCCGGCGAGCGCGTACATATTTCAACGCGGCGTCCTCGCACGGAGCCGGTGCGGGCCGCAAGCGGCGCGGGGCTGGATTTAGCGCAGCACGCTGGGAGAAGCCGTGCGTGGACGGCGTAGCGCAGAGCAGCACCGGCCGGAGTGCAGAGCGGCGCAGGCGCGGATGCGGGGCGCGCGAGGCGCGAGCGGGCGCGGGGCGCGGAGCGACGCAGGCACGGGCTCGAAGCGGCGCAGGGCGGCTGAGCGCGGCGCGCGCGGAGGCCCAAGAGGCGCAAGAGGCAACGGATCGCAGAGCGCCTGGCGTAGAACGGCGGAGCGGCGGGCCGCGGAAGCGGCGCGGGCGGGAGTGGAGCGTGCCGCGCGTGGAGCGGGGCTGGGCCCGGCTCGCTGGAGCGTGCGGGGCGCGAGCGGTCATGGCGCGGGGTTGCGCGAGGGACAACGAGCAGCTTCGCGTCGCCCCGTATCACAGCCGGCTCCGCGCCGGGCTAACGAGAGACTAATGACGCCGCGATCGCTGAGGCTTAAGCCGCCAATTCACGCGCCTCACGCGCCGGCCCGCCCGCTCCCGACATGTCTCACGCCCCGCCCCCTCATCCAACACCGGCTCTCCTTGCCACCTAGTAACCCTTCTCTGCTTCTCTCTCCTCACATCTCCACCCCGGCGCCTGCCCTCGCAACAACGCCACTGCTGTGTCCGTCCCAATCTCGCTTTCTCTCCACCAGAATCCGTGCCTACCCCGCCACCGTCCCTCGTCAGCACCCTCCGTTACCCACCCAACCCAGAGCCTGTCCCGCGACCCCAACCCCACTCGTGCATGTCCCTCCCACACACCCCTCCCACCTCCCTCTTCACACACCCGCTACTACGCCAGCCTGGGACTTAACCTGCCGCCAACTACCTTTCGTGCCCCCTTCTTCATCCCTCCAAACAACCCCGCTCGCGCTCTTCTACCACCTACGCACCAAAAAATTGCATCCATCCGCCCCCGCGCTCGTCTAATTCCGCTCTTAGCCCACACGCAGTCCCCACCTGTCACCACCCTCCATACGCATGTAAACATCACTATGCCCGCGACCGTCCCGTGCCCCGCGCAGGTTCTCACGCCCACCCCATGGCCCCGAATCGAACACCACCCCTGCTGCGATCCCCAGCCTACCTCCTCTGCTTCTCCTCGCCCTAGAAACCACGCCCATCCGCTACCGCGCTGCCCTATATCCGTTCCACCCAAGATGCAGGTTCCTGCCTTCACCTGTCTCCACCCTCTGTACCCACACGATCCACCACTCTACCTCGCTCCGAGCCCTCGGATACACTCGCTCCTCGGATGACTGTCCCCGAGCCCTCCACGCGTGTGTGGAAGCGGCCGCTCCGCAGCAACACAACCGCCCGGCACCGTCCCACCCACCACAACACCGTCCCCTCACGTCGTCACCTCATTGGCTACCCTCGCGACTGCCCACGCACCCTCCCCGTTGCCTCCAGTCACCTCGCACACCCTCCAGCAACCTCTATCCAGGCCCAACTTCGTCTTGAGCGTTGCATTCACACCCGCAGCTTCCCACCCCCACCCCACCATCATGTCCTCACCCCCTCCAAAAAAATTATGAAAAAATCGTCCACTCATTGTTTACTGTATCACGCCTTTGCTTCCATCATCGCCCTGCTTCACCCATTGCTACTCTCGTTACCTACGTCCATCCCATTCACGGCAGCTTCAGCCCTCGAGCCGACCTCTGCGAACCCCTCTCGACCTGGGATCAAGTCTCGATTAATCGCGTTGTGGTGTCGATAATGCGTCACGATCGGTACAATCGCACGGTGTCTATCCGACAGGGATGTCGCCGCCCTTTGCCGTCACGCGTATTAAAGCATTTTGCTTGTCATATTGCGTTTTATATGAATAGGATTTTATATGATAAGGATGATGATAAGAGGAATACTGTGACAGCAATGCAGATTTCAAGATACGTAGGGAGTGTTTATACCTGCAGCATGTGTTGTGCTGATGGATGCAAATTTAGAGAATAAAAAACAGAGAAAATTAAAAGAATGAAAATTACTATAACTAATTTGCTCTTTAGTCTCTATTTACACCATTTTCCATTTGTACTTGATTACCGCAAAATGATTTGTATAGTGTAAAACAAATGTGTAATTATCTCTTAGAATCTAAGAAGATATATACATAATCTTTTTTCAATAATTTACTCGCCTTAGTTTACTTTGCGTTTTTAAAAAGTTAAAAGGGAAGATTACTTCTAGTTATTTACAATATTCCTCAAAAAAACTAATGTAAAAATTGGATATATTATGGAAATTTTATCATGTATCTGACAAATACAATGATAGCAATAACGCAAATTTTCTGAGGATGGTATTCGTGTGTTAATAACTATAACAACACGATTCGTTCGTCCAGCGATCGCATCCCGTTACTTTGGTGTGCGGCCTCAGTGAAACGACCTTGAGCGCATGCCTCGAAAACCCACCAGCACCACTGTTGTCACGACGGTTGCACGACAGCTTGCTGCAAAGTTAGCGAGCGCAGTCTAAATTTTAAATAACCTGAAAGCACGATAATTTATACGAGTTCCTGGTGCAACTGATTACACAAGAATTAATCAGCACTTCGAGTGTCTTCCATATGGTTACGCTCCCAATCTGCAATGCTTATGGCTCTTTAGAGAAAAATATATTTTTCTTTCCTTCTGATAAATCTTTTTTTTACCTTCAAAAGAGTCGTGATGCTGTGGCTTGCACGTCGTACTTCGTTCGTCGTCCCACGAAGTCCCAAGTCGTCCCGGCGTTGCTGCATCACTCCTCTCTGCAACCATGAGCATCCATTCACATACTTACATATTTTATACCAATCCATATCATTTAAAACAGATCTGAAACGTTTATACAATAAAAGAGTCAAATTGTAATTTTAATTTTCAACAGCAATCACAAGAGCTAAAAGAGAGGTATTATTCTAATTACAGAATGCTGCTCTAGACTCGTGGACGTGTTGTATCATTGAGGTCACGGTCATTACAATTCTCATTAATGAATAATTAATTATAGTCTACAAGAGATCAGACCATATTCACCTCTATTTTTGATCACTTTTAATCTTCATTTCTTAACGTGCAATTTGATTCGTTTCGTCTGTTAAGCGGAAGGTTGGTCGCACATTTAGTTGCTGTCTGCCTCTGTGGCCTTCCGCAAAACAACTGAATTCCTGTTCCCAACCCTTGTCGGTGAACAAGTCTCTGCTCGTTTCTAATTGGTCGACAGTACAACGATCGAGTGCTCGGTGGATTCTCGATTTGTATCTTGAGTCGGCGGGTTATTCAAAGTAGCAGATTTACCATGTTACTCATACGATTCATTGAAATGTGTGATCTGTCACAATATCAATAATAAACCTTATCATATGAAACGAATGAGATCTAATATACCCATTACAGATATGTTATGTTATATGTTCATTCCAACAAAACGATTTTATTCTGCAGGGAATAACAAATTTTTAAAAGGCTTATCATTCAATTTCACTACTATTTCAACGTACAATTCTCATTTAAAAAATACAAGATGTTATTTGATTTTTAATTTACAAAAGTGTAAAATTCAAACCTATGTAATATGGAGATACTTCATACAAACATTCTTGCCTTCTTTTACAGAGCAGTAATGCATAAAACAATTTTTCACAGAGAAAGGAAAACAATTAATAATAATAATAATAATAATAATAATAATAATAATAATCGCTCATAAAAATTAGTCCCAGTCTTTGAGCACGAATATGGTCATTCGTGAATAAAATTGTATTTTGTCCCATTTACCTAAATTAATTTTACCTATAAAATTATCTGAAAAAAATTGCGATTAAAGTTTGAAGGTTTATAAATGTTAGCTTATTCTAATCTGGGTAATTTTGCACGATTCGGTATCATATCACATCACATTATTTATTTTAATTACCTACGAGGAGTTCAACTTTATGCTTTATTACTTTTTTCTTATGTTCGTATTCTTTATCTTGTTATTTGCCGAAAAGATGACAGAAGTTCAAATATTATCCTTGTATTAAAAGAATTAAAAGCTAATTTGATGCAGATTTAAAGATATTGCTGATATAAAGATATTTCCCACGAATTTTACTTATGCTGATATAAGATGAACGTAAAATTTCCCCAGGTCATCCGACATTAGCAAGGCCTTGCACACGTTTACCCTCTTCCGGTCGGATTTCGATTAATCGGGATTCGCTGTCGATAACACGTCACGTTCTCTGCAAACGCCGCCGAGGCGTCAACGTGAAGTTTGGTCGAGCAGTGTGAGGTATCAAGGTTCGACCTATCGTTCATCGTCAAGGTTTGTGCAAACCCTCAGTGTGGAGTACTGGTGACACTACGGGCGGTCACCACGTGTCAAATGACGAATTATGAGCAGTTTTTTGTCAGGCATCTTGCTTAGAACGCTATGATAGAACATTTTACCTGAAAAAGAAATTAAGTTCCATTTCCTAATGACACATCCACGACCTTTCGGCATAAAGAAAATCGTTGAGAAAATAAAAACACGTGATATCTTATGAGAATGAGTGACTACGTACATTCAGAGAGAAAGAAAAACTAATGGTAAACGACTGATGTTGAAAATGTAAATTATGTTATTAAATTACAATATAAATTATTTTAGGTATGTTAATAAAATGTAAAATACAATAACAGCATTTTAATTCTATACGCAAATTGAAAAGAAAATATTACATTTGCATACTTTTATAGCCAACATCTTCTGTATTTGATATTAAAAAAATCGATTATGTTGTATCGTGAATGCAGTAACAGTGAAGTGTGTAAAGAGTCTTTTAAGTGCTGTAGGGAGTGTAATGCATTTAAGATATAGAAATTATATAAACAAATACACTATTCACATTTTTCAATCGTTGCAAACCTTAGGTAAAGTACTAATGATAAAACTATCTCCTACTGACCCAAATGAAAGAGATTTCAAGTCGTACACACACCAACCTCGCGTAATCGAGTAATCTCCTTTAATCTACAAAACAACAGAAAAATAAGGGGCGTAGATAGCACGATTACCAAGACCTAGACAAAGTAAAAATGTTTTGATTATGTGTGATTATTTTGCCAAACTACCCTGCCTCTTACACAAATTTTCAAGATGTCTCATGTTAAAAATAAACATATTTCTCGTCACGTCAGAAGTGAACTGTTGCATTGGATATCAAATGTCTCTCAAATCTGTGAAGTGTTTACTACATCTTTATTCATTCCACATCTCTTTTGTCCTAGCATCGTATCTCTCTCGGACCCAACGTTCTACGATTTGTATTTTTCCAACCGTTTTCACTTAAAGAACGTTTCGCATTTCGTAGCTAGTATTTACTGATACAATTTGCAGACCAACAAAATAATAAAAGATTTTTTTAATTTATTAAAAAAAATATCATATATGTATATAAATCTCAAGTGCATGCCTCAGTATAATATATTTAAGAAGAAGAATGTGTAATAATCTAATCAAGAGATCAATACAATTAACTCGCCTATATTATTGAGTAATTTTCTGTTCATTAAAGTAATACACAGTACAAAATTGGGACAATGACTTTATTAATGTGCAGCATAAGGTACACTACACTACTTTCGCACACACAAAATACAAGTTCTTATCGTAGGGACTTACCTTTCCTGTAGTGTCAGTATAATAAAACATTTTATGGGCATTTCACAAGATACGCGAGAAAAACAAAGCCACGTCGTGTTCTACGCGGCACACGCCACCAAAACCGTGGGTTGCTCCAAGGGGCGTCGTTGTTTCCTGCGACCTGTCACTTTCGCTGCAGCGCCGGAACAGAGTAATTGCCGCTTGCAGTCACCCGTTGCACGTGTTTCCGTGCGACCTGGAATGCCGACGACACGAGACTCGCCATGTTCTTATCCAAACCTCACCTTGCGCAAATACACGGTACTGAGACAAGACTAGGAGTGTAAGAGGCAAGGAATCCCAGCACATTAGCCAACGGGTTTTTGTGGACAACACATGCAATTAGGGAAAGACATTTTTTTAAACTTATATTTGTATTGTTTATATATTAACGTCAGTAACGTGTGTTTTCATTCTCATAAAAACTCAATTTTTTCTTATGTTCATATATTATTTGTACAAATTTGGGGAAAATTCCATGTCCTCCAAACGTCCCAGAACAAACACACTGACAATGAAAACTTTTATGTTTAAAATTATGTGATTCTGAGATATTTCAAATAGTTATTTAAACTTCTGTCTGTCTGAAAATATGGGACCAAACTTATTAAGTGTAATTGAAATAAGGGAAAGAAATAATATTAATAAAACATCAAGGCAATCATTCTCCAATAGACTAGAATTGAAGTGATGAACGATGAGGTTAATACGACTATTTAACACAAGGATTATAGACCAATAGCTTTTAAAATTTGGCAAAAATCAACAAGAACTGTTTTCGCTACGAAGATTATCAGCTTGATATTATTACTTCTGTTGTCCACCTCTTCTTCACTTAACATTTATGGGAAACTAATTGCAGAGAATTCGTTCTTTTGCTTTTTCAGGTTTTGGGCACTGTGTTTAAATTGATTTATCGGCACTGGCAAAATGAAAAAATTAATTCATCCTACACAAACGACAGCTGTAAAGCGAATTTTTCAAGTTAAGTTACAAGAACACCAATCAATCAAAATTACTAAATTACATCTCTAAAGCCACATGTACAAGGAACCATGTAAACAAGGAACACAAATCGGAAATATTAAATTCATTTAGACCTAGTTACGCATAGACATCAACCTGAACATGTAAACATTCCGCAGTAAAGAATAATTCATCAAGCTACAATTTTCAGAATTGGGTTTAATAACCGGGTGTTTAGGTAAAAATGTAAAAGTAGTTTGTTACTTATATTATGATTTGTTGTTTCAAGGCGTCTTGCATGATCTCAGGGTTAGATATCGTAGGCATATTTTAATAATATAACACAAAAATGTATTATAGAATATTAATTTCAATTAATAAGTTGATATCATTCGTAAAATAGTCTTAGTTAATGCTACTAGTTCTCTGAGTATTTATCTCTAAAATTTTCAAATCACTCATAATATTGATAATATCTATGAAAATAAAATATACTCATGGTAAATATGAATATCAAATGAATAACAAGTGTTTCTAGGAATATACTCGATTAAAATGAATTACATTGAAAAATTAGATACAGATATAAATTATAAATGTCAGAGGCGAAACATGATCTTGTTATAAAGTGAAAGCAACACTGAGCGAGTATCATCACCTCTGCAAGGGAGGTCATAATTCCTGGGGCACATCAACGAATCTCTCAGCCTTCTTCAATGAATTTCTCATTTTTTTGTTTTCCAAGAGATGCATTCTTTTTATTTAATTTTGTTTCAGAACCATAGATCATATTGAACTATACTTTATTAATGCAAATCGTGTTCGAAGACAAGATAATATTAATCATTAGTCATAATCTTCTCTGTGGGACAGCCCACGACCGCGTCTTCGATTACAGACTAGGATTTTTCATTTCAGTGATTTACGATTTTTTTAAAATATATCACGCTATCAACTGACCTATTCCGGACAATTGTATGTATTTGGATTTTAAACCTTTGATAACTCAATTCTAAAATTTAATACGGGTATTCTAATAATTTTATATATTTATTTATATATTTATAATTTACATTTACACATTCATGTATTTATAATTACACATTTATGTATTTATTTATTTATCTATTTATTTATATATTTATAATTTACATTTACACATTTATGTATTTATAATTACCTATCTATCTATCTATCTATCTATCTATCTATCTATCTATCTATCTTTCTTATCTACGTAATCTTATCTATCTAATCTATCTATCTATGCTATCTACTATCTATCTATCTATCATCTATCTAATTATCTATCTATCATATCTATCTTATCTATCTGCCTATCTTTTTTTTCTAAGTCTTTTTTATCTATCTATCTAATCTATCTATCTATCTATCTATCTATCTATCTTATCCTATCTATCCTATCTATCTATCTATCTATCTATCTATTCTTATCTATCAATCTATCCTATCTATCTATCCTATCTATCTATTTCTATCTATCTATCTCATCTATCTATTATCTATCATATCTAGCTATCTATCTATCATATCTACATATCTCATCTATCTATCTATCTATTATCTATCTATCTTCTATCTTCCTATCTATCTATCTATCTATCTATCTATCTATCTATCATATCTATCTATCTATCTATCTATCTAGCTATTCTTTATCTATCTATCTATCTATCTATCATATCATCTAATCTAATCATCTATCTATCATCTATCCTATCTATCTATCTATCTCAATCTATCTATTATCAATCTACTATCGTATCTATCTATCTGATCTATCTATCTATTCTATCATCTATCATACTATCTAATCTATCTATCTATCTATCTATCTATCTATCTATCTATTATCTATCTATCTATCTATCTATCTATCTGATACTATCTTCTATCTATCTAATCCTATCATCTATACTATCTATCTCATCTATCTATCTATCTATCATCATCTATCTATCATCTATCTATCTATCTACTTCTATCTATCTATCTTCTATCTATCTATCTATCTATCACTATCTATCTCATCTATCTATTATCTATCATCTATTATCTATTATATCTATCTATCTATCTATTATCTCATCTATCTATCATCTATCATCTATCTATCTATCTATATTCTATCTATCTCTACTCGCTATTATTATAATTCTATCTCATCTATCTATCTATCTATCTATCTATCTACTATTACATATCTATTATCCTATCTATCTATCATCTATTACTCTATCTATCTATCTATCTATATCTATCTATCCTATCTATCTATCTATCTATCTATCATATCTATCTATTCTATCTATTCTATCTTATCTATCTATCTATCTATCTATCTATCTATCTATCTATGCTAATCTATCGTATTATCTATCTATCTTCTAGTCTCTATTCTATCTAGTCTATCTATCCTATTATACTTCTATCTATCTATCTATCTATCTATCTATCTATCTTATCTATCTATCATACTATCTATCTATCTATCTATCTATCGTACTTTTATCTATCTATATCTATTTGCAATCTATCATACTCTATTTATTCTATCTATCTACTTCTTATCTACATCTATCTTCTGATTCATTCTACACTCTATTATCGTACTACCTATTTCATCTACTATTATCTACTTTTACTAAACATTATTATACTAATTACTCTCATACCTTATCTACTCATCTTTCATCTATTCACTTTACTATCTCTATACTTACTATCTCCTATCTATCTTCTAGTATCATCTCTCGATCTATCTATCTATTACTACTTCCTAATCTATCATCTAATCTATCTATCTATCTATTCATGTATCTATCTATCTATCTATCTATCTAATGCTATCATCAGTTATCTATCTATCTATCTATCATTATCTATCTATCTATCTCTATCTTCTATCATTATATCGTATCTTATCATTATCTATCTACTATATTATTTCTATCTTATCTACTAATCTATTCTATCTATTATCTATGCTATCTTCATCACTTTTCTAACTACAACTCTTCCTACATCTCTCTCTATCTATCTATCTATCTATCTTATTCTATCTTTCTATCCTATCTATCTCTATCTATCATAGATCCATTATCTATCTATAATCCATATCTATCTATCTTCTATCTATCTATCTATATCTTATCTATCTTCTTCTATCTATCTATCATACTATCTATCTATCTATCTATTACTTATCTATCTATCTATCTTCTATCTATCTATCTGATCTTCTATCTATCTATCTTGAATCTATCTTCATCTGACATCTATCTATATCTTATCTATCTATCTATCTATCTATCTATCTATCTATCTATGCTATCATATTATCTATTTTATTATCTATCTATCTATTTCTATCTATCTTTATCTCTATTCTATCATCTATCTATCTATTTGTTTACTTTCTATACTTTTTACTACATATCTCTTCATATATATCTACTATCTATCTAGTTCTATCTATCTACTATCTATCTATCATCTATCTATCTTATCTAATATCTATCTATGCTATCTATCTATCTATCTATTATTCTATCTATCTTATCTTTATTACTATCTATCTATCTATCTATCTATTATCCTATCTATCTATCTATCTATCTATCTATCTCTATTCATCATACTCTATCTATCTATCTTTATCTATGCTATCTACGATCTATCTATCTACTATGCATGTTATCTTTTATCTATCTATTATCTTATCTCTATCTTATTATTATCTTCTATCTCTATCTATGCTATCTATCTATCTAATCTATCTATCTACTCTATCTATCTATCTACTCTATCTATCTATCTATTATCTATTATCTATCTAATCTAGTCTATATCTATCTTTTATCATATCTATCTTATGCTATATCTATCTATCTATCTATCATTATCTATCTATCTTCATGATCTATCTATCTATTCTATCTATCTATCTATCTATCTATTTCTATCTACTATCTATCAGTCGTATCTATCTATCGTAAATCTACTACAGTATCTAATCTATTTCTATCTATCTATCTATCTTATTCATATGCTATCTATCTATCTACCTACCTACCTACCTACCTACCTCCTACTACTACCTACTACCTTACCTACCTACCTACTACCTACCTACCTACCTTACCTACCTACCTACCACCTACCTACCTACCTTACCTACCTCCTACCTACCTACCTACCTACCTACCTACCTTACCTACCTCACCTACCTATACCTACCTACCTACCTACCTACCTACACTACCTACCGCTACCCCTACCTACTACTACCTACCTATACTGTCTACCTACTTACCTACCACTAACCTACTACCTACCTTACCTCCCTACCACCTCCTACTACCTACTACACTACGCTACCTACCTACCATACCTACCTACCTACCTACCTACAACTACTACCTACCTACTACCTACCTACCTATACCTACCTACCACTACGCTACCTACTACTACCTACCTACTACTACACTACCCTACTACCTACCTACCTACCTACCTAACCTACCTACTACCTACCACTACTAACCTACCTACCTCACCTACCCTACCTACTAGCCTACCTACCTACCTACCTACTACCACTACCTACACTACCTACCTACCTACCTACCTACCCCTACCTACCTACCTTACCTACCCTAACCTACCTACCTACCTACCACCTACCTACCTACCTACTACCTACTAGCCACTACCTACCACTGACTACTACCTACCTACCTACCTACCTACCTAACCTACCTACCTACCTACTACCTACTACCTACCTACTACCTACCTACTACCTACCTACCTACTACCTACCTACCTACAAGCCTACTACCTACCTACCTACTACTACCTACCTACTACCTACCTACTACCTACCTACCTACTACCTACCTCCTACCTACCTACCTACCTACCTACCACCTACTACCTACCTACCTACCTACCAGCTACTCCTACCTACCTACCTAGCCTACCACCTACCTACCTACCTACCTACCTACCTACCTACCTACTCCTACCCTAACCTACCTACCTACCTCCTACCTCCTACCTACCTACCTACCTACCTACTACCTACCTACCTACTACCTACCTACCTACTACCTACCTACCTACCTACTACCTACTACGACCTACTACCTACTACCTACCTTTACTACCTACTACCTACTACCTACCTACCTACCTGACTACCTACCTACCTACCTACCTACCTACTACCTACCTACTCACCTACCTACCTAACCTACCTACCTACCTACCTACCTACCTAACACTACCTACCTAACCTACTACCTACTACCTACTACCTCCTACTACTACTACTACCTATACTACCTACTACCTACTACTACCTACTACTACCTACCTACCTACCTACCTACCTACTACCTACCTACCTACCTACTACCTACCTACTACTACCTACCTAGCCTACCTACTATCTATCTATTTATTTATTTATTTATTTATTTATTATATATTTCCCATCATCTCCTAACGTATGTTACCACCACTGCAGAAACATTTAAATCTCAAAAATTTGAACACTAAAGCACGGCACGAGGCAGTTGCAAAGCCGTAACTAATCCGCCGCGCGCGCCCTCTCGAGCACTAAACACTCGCGTGATTGCTCTGGCAATCAGCGCGCGCGGGCGCGGAAGGCGAGCGATCGGCCGGACAAAGCGCGCGAAGGCGTGTGGTGGTGGGGCGCGTGTGGAAGGGGGCGGGATTAGTCGGGACGTCACTCGCCGCCTGCCAAAGCGCGCGTTTTTCACCGCGCGCAGCCGCGCGACAAAAGGAGCGCATTAGTTAATGAAAAACGCTCCGGCGCCCGCGGCGAGCGTCACGCCCGGGGCGACGTCACCGCCGCCCCTCGCTTCCTCAGGGCCTCATTTCACTAGGAAAACGGTGGCTGAGGAGGGCTAGATCCGAGGCAGTTGAGAACGAGGATTGATTGATAGATAGAATGATGATAGATAGATAGATAGAAGATATTAATTATTCATGCGAGCGTGTAATTGCTAAGGTTGGTTAGTCCGTAAGTGCAGTGTATGTTTCCCCTCGTGGGTGATACTTTCGCCGCTGGATGGCGAGTCCAGAGCCGACTACAAATCTGCGATATTCCCAGAAAAAGGTAAGCCACTGCGATACACCGCCCCAGCAGGACAAGCTCTAAGTTCCTGACTCGTCTCCGAGAAGTGTGTTCGTGTAGTTGAGGTGAGTGTAAGTGTAGGTAAGAGGTGAGTATAGGACAAGGAAGAGGAAGTGAAGATCGCACGCGTCCGTGGCCCGTTTATTAAAGTACACGCTTCGCATTCGTATGTGTTTAATCGGAGAAAACAAAAAACGGAAAAAATTACCAATCAAGAGTAACCGGCCGCTAGCATTCTCTTCCAGACTGCGCCTGCATTCGACCTAACTATCTAGGCTTGGCTTGATTATGAAGGAGAAGGAGTGAGAGGACAGAAGAAAGGAAACCAAAAGAACTCAGAGAAAATGGCGAATGAAGAAGAGGAAGACGTGAGGGAATGATGATGATGTGTGTCTGAGAAAAAAAACAACATGAGGATAATGTGACTGAGAAAAATTGTAGTCCGAAGGATTGTACCTGAAAAGAATGATGGAGAACATGCTGGTTTCAAGTATTTCCGGCAAATTAAATTACTCTGAAATACTTTAGGTCTAAAAGAGAACTAGTTGTCTAAAAGATGCCATGAAAATGATTGTCGATCTGTTTCCTGCTTTAAAGCTTCTTCTTTTTATTTTAGATATAAAGCATTATTGAAGCTCATTTTACACCTTTCAATCGATTAGCCTTTTCAGATGTTCTTTGAGGAATACAGAGTACATAACGACACTGATAGCAATCGAGCACTTACAATAACATAGTGACTTAGGATACTCCAATGTATGTGAAAGTAAGCAGTAGAGAGGGTACTGTTTTCTTCGAGAGGCGTACGTTCCGGTATGGTTTATTTTTCACTTATGACGATGGTGAGTGTTATAGAGCTTGTTTCGCCGTTCGGAAGCAGCAATAACCATAGGGGACAGAAATCACTCGTCATATCCATTCATAACAACACTGTCAGAGTAGAGCAGAACAAAACATAGAAAGCGTCGTCAGGGATAGCGTTATACGACTTGGTTCTAAGGAAAGGAGCGTGATCATGGAAAGATGACAACCCTTAAGAGCTTACGTTCGTGCCATTCACACTAAGCGGTCAGAAAATAGAATAACGGTGTGCTTCTGCAACATGACAATAGCCCGCCCCCTCACTACCGAGGGACAACCGAGGTACATCGAGCAAATTGGGATTCACGGTGGCTGCCACACCACCATACTTCCCGACTCAAATGGCACCAAGTGATTATCACCTGTTCGGGAACATGAAGAACCTCTGCGTGATCGCCGATTTGCGGATTTTGACGAACTACACAGCTGTCAAGCATTGGTACACAGCACTACAATAGTGGTTTCAAGGAGGTCTGGAGAAAGGGAACACCGATGCAAAAGTGCATTCAGTGACAAGGAGTTATGTTGAGAAGGTGGACGTAACAACTGATGTGTAATGTACTACGTTTGAGTAGAAACAAATAAAGTGTTAAAAACAATACAGTACGACCTTCGTAAGAATCGGGTGCGGGTTACCTGGGCTGCTGTCAAATTAATACTCGCCCGTTGGAGCAGGACGTGAAGGGCGGGGCTGCAGATGACTGAGACGGTGCCCCTGGGTGCCGTGGAGCAGAGATGGGGAAGGAGGCGGGGCGTGGGAAGAAGGAGCGTGCAGGTCATGAAGCAGGCAGAGGAGCGCGAAGGGTGGGGGGGGCAGGGAGGGACGGGCAATGAGGAGAGGGAAGAGAGCAGCAGGGCAGGGAGGTGGGGTAGGGTACGGGCGAGGCAGGGAAGAGCGGGGCAGGGAAGAGCGGGCAGGGAAGAGCGGGGCAGGGAGGACCGGGGCGAGGAAGAGACGCGGGGGAAAGAGGAGCAGGGCAGGGAGTGCGCGGGTGGGAAGCGGTAGGTGGAGCAGGGCAGGGAGAGCGGGGAAGAGAGGGCAGCAAGGGCAGGGAGTAGGGAGCGGCGAGCAGGGAGAGGGGCAGAGAGAAGAGGGCGGGTGGGGGGGGGGGGTGGGGCAAAGAGGGCGGGCAGGCAGGAAGGGAGGGCGGGTCAAGAGGTGCAGGGCAGAAGGGCGGCAGGAAGGGGCGGGCAGGAAGGCGGAGGAGGGCGGGTCAAGAGGTGCGGGGAAGGAAGGGCGAGCAGAAGGGGGGCAGGAAGGGCGGGCACGGAAAGGGCGGGCAGGAAGGGCGGCAGAAGGGCGGGCAGAGGGGCGGGCGGAAAGGGCGGGCGGACAGGGAGGTACGGGGTGGATAGGGAGGCGGGCGAGACAGGAGCGGGAGGGACAGAAGGGCGGGTCATGAATGGAGAGGCGGGAGGGGGTGGAGCAGAGAAGAACGGATCTGGGCAGGAGGGGAGCGAAGAGCGGCGGAGGGACGGTGAGGAGAGGGAAGGGTGGAGAGGAAGCGGAGGGAGGTTCGGGGGGTAGGCTGGGCGTGCGCGTTGGCGAACGGAGATTAGCCGTTGTGGCTGAACAAAGAGTGATTGATGAGAGCGCCTCCGCGATTGGAAAAATGCATTATGCCCGGTTAATCAACTGGGAGCCGCGCCGGGTGGCGGTGTCCGTGCGGACGACGCGATGCGACGCGACGACAGGGCGCTCTGCAGAACCAGACCCCGCGTTCCCTAGGGACTGCATCTTCAGATGAAGAGCTTTGCAATCCAGTAGGGAGGGGGAGTGATCTCATTTGGAACAAAGGAAAGTGATCTCGCGAACCACATCATTCCGTAAATTGTTTCATGACATCCGGCAAGAACTGATCTTAATATTAACAGATTACCAAGGAATTCTGTATGTTTTTTTGATCCACTTAAACATTGTATATTTGCAAACTAACGCTTAATCCATACTTGTGAATTTATGGGAGTTAAATAGAGTTAATGAAACATTCTATGATAGTTTCATTCTGTGAAGTAAATAAAATCTCCCGCTATATTTTCTACTATACAATCACACTTATTATTTTGGTATCTTAAGGGCATTCAGTCCTGATCGAGACAATGATTTAAGCAATAGCGAAAACAATGTCTAGTGCATACTTTCCAAATCTGAAGTCGCTGGGACAGTTTTGCCCGTGAGACCGTTGATTTTCAAACTGAAAAAAAGTCCTCAGTACATGTCATACTCGTGGCGTGCAAAAAAACGAGGCAGAAATTAAATACCTCTGGAAATATCCCTACAGAGATCTGATGTTCTGCGGATCAGAAAAAAGTTTAAAATCAATGTGATCATCAGACTGTAACATTTTCGTTCATACGGGAGATGAATCATTGCGAGTATGATGAAGCAACAACGGTGCAGAGGTAACGGAAACAGGACAACCCCGAGAAAACCTTCCACTAAACTGTTTTGTACACTTCGAACTATTCATGAATCGACTTGGATTTGTCTCTGGTACCCATAGAGGGGAATTTTAGATACTGACTACTGCACCATGGGCCGTTTTCTTTCTCCGATATACACTTTGGTTGGACATTATTGACTGAGACCAATATAATATTTTTTATATCGCGAAGAAAGTCACTGCGTGACGTTAAAAGGTACGTTAAATAAGTACGTTAAAAATGCCGAAATCGCCCATATGGGTACGAAATATGCCAAAGCGCAAATTGCCATCTTCTGCAAAAAACATAATCGCTTTGTAAATAAACTATATGTAATTGGCAGTTTAGCGTAAAACGTATCTGACCTTGGCCAGCGACCAGTTTTCGCAGCCCTGGACCTTGTGTTTTATTTATACTCCACGCTTAGTGTAAGGAGACATGTGGGGAGCATAGCATATTCCCGTCACCCGACCTCGCTTACTTGGCATGCGTGAGCATTTTCTTTCGTGAAACTGCAATAGAAACCGATGTGACTTGTATTGGAAAGCTACAGCCCCGGCCGGAGAATGGAACCCGGGACCGCCCCACAGAAAGCTATCAGGCTATCAATGAACCACACGAGGGGCCAAATAAACTATAATATTCTCAATCATTGGCATACATCACCTTATTATAAGTAACATCAAATTATTATAATAATGATGTTAATGATTTGTTAATGATTTGATGTTAATTATAACAAGTATTATAAGTATCACCACATTAAAAGTAACACAAAATTTAAAAAAATGTCTTCTATCACAACTCCACTCCAAACCTATCATGAACCTCACGAAAGCATTGTCGTTCCAGAAACCTGATATCGGACCTTGCGAGACTCCTCTTCCGCAGCGGCCGGTGGCCGGTGGCCAGCCGGCTGCGGACTGCTCCTCGTTGCTCAGCGCGCATCTGCATACTGGGACACGATCAGGGGCTAATCGTCTATTCAAATATATTCGCGAGTGACCGGCGCCGCCGCTGCTAATGAAGTTCGCCGAGGTGCTCCCGACTCTTCTCCATCGCCGCCGCCATCTTGGCGATTGACGGACCTGCTGTCGTTCTCGAAAACGCTGACCGCAACGTTGGTGTTTCTTGGGCATACGATAATTTCCAGCCCTGATATCGCAGTGTGGCAATATCTGCACCGGTAAATACGATGTTGGATAATTTATTTACTGCACTATTCAAATACAATTTTTTCTCTCCTACATTCATTTTGAAACCCACTTCAAAAATTTAATTCGGAAAATAATGGAATTCAATTTTTTAAAGGAAAATATCTCTATTATATAGTCTAACAATATTATACAAATTGTTCAAACTTACCCCCCACCAAAAGAGAGCACCGTATGCATTGTCAAACGACGGACAGGGAATGTATACAATATTTTTTGTAAAAGCTAAATAAAATCACAGAAAACACTATTTTCGTCCAAGAAATAGTGAGAACATTCTTTACCCAGCTCTGCAGTTGCTGCACAACTAGGACGTATTGAATTCGAAAATTCAATGTGATTCACGGTAAATGCCGCACCGGTGCGCGTCCTTTCGAAATCATTATGACTCTGAATTTGCTCTTCTAAGGGGCAATCAACCATGGACGGGCTCTGGCCAATCATGGTCGGGTCTTGCGAACTCGCAGAAGGCAAAGACTCGTCGTTACAGTGACCACGGCCAGAGTTCGAAATTCATGGTTCATATGACAGCAAAAGGAAAGATAAGCGTTATTGTATTTTAAAATAGTAACTGAGGTCATTGTTTGGGGCCATCACAACTCGTGTTAAATTGACGCAGGTTAGTCTTAACATTTGATGGAATGTAGTGTAATTATAGTGTGTAATACATTCTTGGCTATCCGGGATGAACCGCGTCTCGGTCAATTGTGCTGACGTTTAGGCCATCTAGCTGTGGCCTTCTTCAGAGCTATTTTGCTGATCAGCAGTGTAGCTCTGAAGAAGGTCACAGCGAGATAGCCGAAACGTCAGCACAACTGACCGAGACGCGGTTCATCCCGGATAGCCAAGAATGTATTGACTCCAGCCGCGGATGCCTACGAACGCATATAGTGCGTAATGGTTGACATGTAGTGGAACATAGGCTGTTAAAGAGTCACTGTTCATTATATTAATGCAATATCAGTTTACTAAATATGCCATTTTTGAGAATGTATTTTCGTATTAATTCAAAACTTCGATTATTATTTCCTTTACCAAGTATTCAACTTGAGTGTCAACTTTATTCAAATAAAGTGTTCAAAGAGAGTGAGTCGATTGGTGTGAGAAGAAAAGGGAAGTCATCCTTCACTCAAAATCACAAAAACAGTACTTAGTTCTACACGTCATGAGACACACGAACGAAAGTAATATACGTACGCTACATACATCCAAATTATGCAGGTCGGATGGATACCTTTCAAAACAGAATGGATACCATTCAATAGGCTGAACACATTTGTATCGTTGAAGAGAATTACTTTTTATGAAAAATAAATGTGCAGAATTCAACATGACAGAAGGACAATTTTCGAGTTGACTGCACTCGTTAGATTTTTTATTACAGAAGCGCCAACGTAAACAATTTTTTATTGCAAACAGCATTAAAATTGCGGAATACATCATTCGTTACACGTGTTTAATTACGTTGTATTTGCATAATAATAAGAGGTCAACGTTCCATTGAATGTGTTATTGCAATGCTGCAAATATTTTCCTTGTCAGTTTAAATCTGTGTTACGGAAGGTTACCTGAATAAAATCAAACACAATTCATCTAAAATGTTTTCTGATATTTTTATATTACTTGGTATTCAAAGACATAACTCAAAAACTGTGTTATTCTTAAAACTTTTATTTTAGGTATACATTAGCATAGCTTGATATATCAGAGTAATGCTATCGTTCATTATAATTCGAGAACGCTGCTTTCCGATCAGAATTGAAGACAAAAAAAGACAGATACTGACGTATAAATCGTGATCGTTTATGCATACGAGATACCTCACATTCTTCTATTAATAATAACTAATATCTGCAACATGAGTGTAACAACGTAGGAATGTGAATTTCGAAGCGGCATGCATAAAATCCGTAGATATTGAAATTGGTGAAATAGGACGCTGAATATGAGTAACTGCGATATGACTCGCGAGTAATATGAGAATTACTGAACGTTTGATTGGCAGACATCGCACAAAATTCTGCCGCAGTCCGTGGTGGAAATCGCCAACCAAATCGGAACCAGACCCAGTTGTACCCCGAAAGTAGAGACGACTGGAAGAGACCTACTGACCGTGCTCCGTTACGAGAGACCAAAAACTGAAAGTGACCTCGGACTCAAAATGTCTCACCCTCTCTCAATCTCTCTCTCTCCCCCTCTTCCGCTGTCCCTCCCTCTACCTCTCTATATCTCCCCCTCTCTCTCCGTCTCCCTCTACCTCTCTTCCTCTCCCTTTCTCCTCCTCTCCCTCTCCCTCTCTCACGCTCTTCCCCCCCCACACACACACACATAATTACTAGAACTTAAATCTCTCTGCTCATGTTATATATATTATATATAATATATATATATATATATATATATATATATATATATATATATTCCATATTCCAAAGAAGTTCGCCTTCATTCAGATATTCTTTTAGTCACAGCTCCTAGAACTGGCTACACACAACACACACACACACACACACACACATTCCATCCCAAAGAAGGTTGGCCTTCATTCAGAACAACCTTCAGTCACAAATACTAGAACTGACTACACACTAACACACACACACTTTCAGAACGTGCGGTCGCCTTAATTCCACGCGCGGGTAATTGGAGGGCGTCGGGGTAATTCCTGAGGGTCCGCTGCCACCGCTAACTGCGTCAGCCAATTACGAGTGGCCGGATCGCCCCGCGCCGGTGCGAGCCGTGCATGCCGATCTGCGCCGGCGCAATTCGCAGTCCAGAGCCAGACTGGCACGTGCGCGCAGCATCGGGGCGAGCTCGGCCAAGCCTTTTTACGTAGGGCTATCTGTTTTTTAGCATTCGCTCGCTGCCCAAGATTCCGTAACGAGATAGCAAACAAAATACCCTCTGGTCGTTTTTCGCACTTCTCAAAATATTATTTACTTCCAAAATTATTAAATGACTTCCAAAATTATTAAGTTGATTAAAATAAAATACTTTTGAAATAATTAAATGACTTGTGAAATTATTAATTAACTTCGAAAATTATGTACTCACTTTTAAAATCATATACTAAACTTTGAAATTATGAACTGACATTTAAAATGATGTACTAACACTTAAAATTATGTAATAACACGTAAAAGTATGTACTAAAAATTAAAATGATGTGCTAACTTTTAAAATGATGTACTAACTTTTAAAATTATATACTCACCTCTAAAAATATACCTTAAGAGATAGTTAAGAGCTCCGGACGCTATAGATAGCGTTGATATTCTTTACTCAATTCAAAGAATACAAACAATTTTTATTAAGGAATTTGAGATATAATTATAAATAGCAGGACATGTGCGAACCTTCAACGTATTGCAAATCATTGCTTTAGATGTGAATATGGGTTCAAACTCGAACTCAACACCGAATGGCTGGGCCTCAAATATGCATTCGTAATAATGATACTAATTACTTGGATAATATTGTGCTTTAAATTCTAAAATTCGCAATATGACTGTAATAATGAATACAATCAGCTTCGAAGTCATTAACTCCTATCGCGATCTCTTTTTTTCTGTTTCCATATTTGACGTCTGAACATTGACTATATTTTTCCTCCCTCTCAAATACCATATTATTTCTTTATTTTATGACTCTACATAAATTAATTAATTAATTAAAGTATGCTACGATGTTAGTAACAAGTGGAAAGGCAATCGCACACACAATTTATGCTTCAACATAAGTTTTCAAGGTAAAATGGTTAAGGATCTCTTTTCAACTGCTGGAGTTGAAAGGGGGCGTACAAGAAAACGACCTTTCAAGATTGGTACATGGAATGTACAAGGTATCAATACAAAATTAGTCAGATGTTATAACGGAATTAAAAAAGTTAAATCAGGACATTGCGATATGGGCAGAAACTCTCATGACAGAAACCTGCAGCAAAATAATCTCTTGAGATACATGAACAAATTAAAAATGAAAAATCAATATTATTGGAGTGAAGAGATATTAACAATGGTGGAAGATAAAAAGAAGAAATATACTAAATGGTTAAGTACTAAGAGTATACATGATAAAATATATAAAAGAGCGTAGGTGATTGTCAGATGATTGATTTCTAAAGGAAAAAATAATTATTGTGAAAACTGTGAAATCAAGTACAAAGTTTCATTGGAAATTTAAAAGGTTCCACCGCCTGGAATATTTTAAAGAATTTGTGCACGAATCTTAAAAATAAAGTAGGAGTAGCTGGAATTTATTAATTAAAATGGAAGACATAATTTAAAAAAAATTATTTGAAGATCTGACAGTTTTGCAGGGCTCAAAATATAGTGGAAAGCAAGGAAGATACACTAGAAGATATTCATTTAGATTTGTTAAGACCAGAAAAGGCAATTTATTCTTTGAAAAGTGATAAATCTCCTGGAGAAGAGGAGTTTCAGGCGAACGTATGAAGTGTGGTGCAAAGAAATCGAGAAATTTAATTAGGTCTTTATTTGAGAAATATATAAATGGTGCAGATGTCTCAAATGAGTGGAAAAGAGGGAATCACTTCTGTAATACATAAAGAGGGACGGAAGGGTGAATGTTCAAATTATCGAGATACAGCTGTTGTAATTACTTTTAATCGCTTATACTGGACAGTTTTGATATCATTTGGAAGAAGAAATTCAAGGTAAAGAAGAGATTGCATCCTATTTTCGTGTAGGAAGATCGACGATAATCATGTGTTTGCAGTTGAACAATTAACTGAAAAATTTAATAGTGTCGACCAACGAATTAATTTTCTCTACCTCTACACCAGAATGTATGCATTTCTGCTTGTTATCGAATACAGTAATGATGACTATTCACCATGAGTGTCAGCCAATGTCCACGCTCAGCCCGGCAGAGCTCTTGTCAAACAAACTACTCAGAAGAACACAATACAGCTAACTCTCAAAATACGCGTGTGCAAAGACCATGTTGTTTGAATAGTAATTCTATTTTAAATGAAATAGGCTCAAACCAAGAGTCAACTCTCTCGATACTTAATATTACCAATAGCTTTAGTATCACAATTATTTTTTCCAGGAAAGTAAATCTAGACTACTTATGTTTGTAGTACATGTTTTCTTTATTGTTTTGTACTTAATATTATAAATTATTTAATTAAGGATGTAAAAAGTACAATGAGTTCACATAATTTAAAAATAAAAACTTTTCAAAAGTATTCATTTATTATTTTTAAAATATCAATTTCAAAGTCGTAGAGAAAGTATCTTCAGCTTTCTTTTGATTTTTTAATGCACCCACAGAGAGTAATTTCCCACCCCGTAGTGGAATATTTACATAATTTTGCCCCGAAAGCGATGTATAAATCACACAAAACTACAGTCTGTCCTTAGCATATTATCCGTATATATAAAAGGAAGGATAATGAAATATAGAAAAACTAAACTATTCCTCTAAATCATCACCAAAAAGAATTGATTTCAGTTGTTACAAACACAGCGAAATAGTGCTGTCATCTCAAAAATAGTAACTAGTATCTTATATGTCACCAAAAAAACACTAACGGACAAAAGTACAAACAATAGTAGGCGATGTAATAAGATATTCTTAAAAATATTCCTTTTAGGTATACTCAGCAACATTTCTCCTAAAAATATAAATATTTGGGTTCCTCAAAGGAAAGGAGCTGAAAAAGTGAAGTGCGAATTCGGTTTAGTGTAACTACAAAAAGGAAAAGCACCTTCCTCCAATTCGACTCGAGCCTCGAAAAAAAAATTTAAGACTCAGTAAAATCCACGTGAAAACGTAACGTTGTGGATCATAAAGAAAACCCGCAATGAGAGCAACTCCGTAGCACCTTCTGATGATACTCCGTTTTCTTCATTCACTTTTAGATCGTTCAGATAGCATTTCCGAGACATTCATAACTCGCACGAAATTTTCAGGGTGCGTTACAGCTTGTGATTCCGAGGCGTGTCTGAAGAGATGGGAAATAGAGAAGGGCCCTCGCCGCTCCGGCCTGCGAGAATACTCAAAACGCCGCACGGCACTCCGAAGCAATAGCTTTTAGGATTCGATGAATCGTCGTGATTTTTATGTCGCGTTTTATTGTTGGAGACGAGTCCCCGAGCCATATACCGATTCGCTCGGAGCAAGCTCGTCGTAAATCAGGAATATATTATGAAAGTCGCTGCAAAGTACAGTGCTCAGAAATTGCCAGCCAGACGAAGACAATGGTATTCTCGTTTGGTTGATCGTAAACGGGGTTGTAAGATTCAATATAAAAATAAAACACGATTTCCTCTGTTACAGGCGTATATGCCGCTGCTTCCGATGTCGGTTTCCACTCTCGAACATTATTGCCTGGATTTGTTCTCCGTTTAGTTTTTCCCTTGGTTTCACCGCGTGAAGGTTTTCTTTTTCTATACATGTACTTTGCGTTGAATATTTGCGTAGTTCCATACACGTTTATTTAACTCTCATATTATCGTTAAATGGAAGACCTGTATTGATAGATTATTTCGAGTTTTGGGGCGCGCGAACCACTATGGTCATTAGTTCCGTAACTGAAGTGCGTCTTTTATCATGGAATGTGACAGTAATATTTCGCCGCTAGTTGGCGAGATGCAACGCAGACCTACACATCGGCCCTTTTCCCCAATCAGGGATATCCCACTAGCGAGGCACTGCGCCAGCCGAGACAAACTCTATGTTCTCGACATGTGTGGTAGAGTGCATGTATAGATAATACCTTCGAGCGTGGATAACTGGGCAGTTCCCGCGTCTGCAGACAGTCTAGTAACAAACAGCAGACAGCGAAAGAAGAGCTGAACCTGATAGCTTTCGCAGGCGCAGAAAGAGGTCGTGCCTGCCATCCGCTGTCGTCCCGCCGTCGGACCGTCACCGCCGTTACTGCGCCCGCGCCGCCGCCGCCGCCACCCCACCGCCACCTCCACCCGGCACCCCACCGCCACCTACCTCACCTCCACCTCCACTTCCACCTCCACTACCAGCCCGCCACCTCCACCTCCACCCCTCCACCTCCACCTCCACCCTCCCTCCACCTCCACCCTCCACCTCCACCGCCACCTCCACCTCCACCTCCGCCTCGCCTCCGCCCTCCACCTCCATTCCACCTCACCTACCACCTCCACCTCCACCTCCCACCTCCACTTCCACCTCCACCTCCACCTCCACCTCCACCCCACCTCCACCTCCACCTCCACCGCACCTCCACGCTCCACCTCCAACCTCCACCTCCACCTCCACCTCCACCCCCTTCCACCTCCACTCCCACCTCACCGCCACCCACCGCACCGCCACCGCACCGCCACCGCCACCGCCACGCCCTTGCCGTCGCCGTCGCCGTCCCGTCGTCGCTGCTGCCGCCACCACCTTCCCCCCGTATCCACCGCTCCCGGACACGACGCCGCCACCACCGCCCGCCATCGTACGTCGTCGTTGTTTGTTGGGTCGACGTCGTCGACGTCGCCGCTCGCAAAGCAAAATTCCGCTGGATGGAGACCACATGCGTTCTCGTTAAAAAGATTCCTCTCTACTGAAGTTCGGTCCCTGTGCGCGAATTGAGGTTGCAATGGTAGCCGAGCCGCCCTGTTGGGACGAGGAGGCTTGCAGGTGGATGGCAACGGTCGTGTGGCGACTTGAGCTGGCCATCGGGCACAACTTTTTTAATTGTACGACGGGCCGACTCTCTGTATATTAGTTGAAACATGTGTTCTTCAGCAGCAAAAAAGGTTGCTGGTCAAAACACACGATGGGTTTCTAAGAACAGCCACGAACACTGCTCAAAACAACAAATAAATACTCTTAAATATTACTCTGCAATCAAGAAAATTGATATTTTAACGACAGTATTCATGAATTCCTGCAATAACATTATATATATAATATATATATATATAATATATATATATATATATATAGTTAAGTACAACATTTCTTTCATACCATAACAGGAAATTAGCTTGTGTTTCAGAACACAACGAAGAGCGAAATATTAATTGCGGGTGTCCACATTCCTTGGAGC
>BOPP01000042.1:2913807-2948587 GCA_017312745.1 Gryllus bimaculatus
AGACGACACTGAGTGTTGACACGAGAGGAACCCGTGATCACGTAAGGCCGATCATCGATGTCTAGTGACTGTCACGACAAGTATTCTTAAATATTTTTTTGTGTACCAGCATTATAAACGAGAGAATCCATTGTAGAAAATCCTTCACAAATGGCGTATTGTGGCACATGCCCAAGAACCCCGCCTCACCTCTCTTCTCGTCCTCTCTGCCCGTCTCCCCCGACCGCACTGCCCGTCCTCACCGCCCAGTATCACCGCCCAGCCTCACCGCTCAGCCTCACCGGTCAGCGTCACCGCCCAAGCCTCACCGCCCAGCCTCACCGTCCAGCCTCACCGCCCAGCCTCACCGCCCAGCCTCACCGCCCAGCCTCACCGTCCAGCCTCACCGTCCAGCCTCACCGTCCAGCCTCCCTCTCAGTGCTCTCTATTGACGGACAGACATGTAAGATCTTTTGATGCGAATAACAAAACTACTTTTGAAACGTTGTTTCAAAAATTTGTTTTGAAAAAAATATAAATTTGTATTGTAGTTATACAAAAAAATCGCATGCAATATCGCTTCATTGCATTTGTACCAATTTGAAAGCTTGCTCCCAACGTCGCTCGTTATCAAAATATCTGTGAATGCAAATGAATTGTCACATTATAAACTAGTTGTATAATTTGCTACGTTATATTCGTAGAGTTTAATAGGCATAAGTTATATAGACTGTTATGTTGTGTAAAATGTTACATAGACATGTGTTCTCTGTCCGTTAAAAACAAAAGAAACTAGCGAGTTGCAGCCAAGAATGGCGCATCAGTACAACTATTCAAATTAGATGTTTATCTAATTTATTGTATGAGCACCATATTTCGAAAAGTTGTAAAAGTCTCATAATCGAAAGCATTAATAACAAGTATAATATTTCCTTATGTGCGTGTTAATCTTTGCCTATAAGAAAAACCTAAAAAAAAATTGACAACAAGCACGGATGTACAATTTCTAACACACATTAGTATAAAATCCATAGTATTAAAATTATGCTATTATTGACAGTTACTTAAGAATCTCTAACTCCCATGCTTTAGAAACCAATTTTTACGCAATCCTAAAAGCATATAGTATTTCATATCCCAATACAAATTCATGAAATGATCGAACTCACCGAAAATGCAGTAGCATACATGCAAGCAATTTTTCGATAATTATCAGGCACATTTTGAAACACTTAGATTATTTTGGTGCAATATTTTGGCACATGTCATTCATCAGCGCTATTCGAATATTCCCCGACCAAAGCCCGTTTCTAACACTTACTGTTTGCTTATCACCATGAATACATCAAAGCTGATGAGGCATGTTTAGCATGCAGTGTCTTCTCACACTAGCGTCCACAACCACACCTTCCCTGTTGTTCGTAAACACAACTGCCGTCAACATTGGCTCTCTCGTGTTTGAGTGGCCTTCAACACACTCCGTGAATAAGACGCATTATACAACACGAGTGCTGGGTGTAGTTTACGTGCTTAAACGCACTATCGTGTTGCCGGGCGACCCCGGGGTCTCACAAGCGCTGAAACTTCGTCTGCAACAAATGTACGTGCATGCAAATACAGCATTTACCCAATCTTCAAGAGTATTAATCTTGGCTGAAAGGTGTTTTAGAGCCTTTTACTGATAAACACACAAACGAACTTCCACGCTTCTTCCTTCCCAACCTGCAAAAGGCGCAGGAGTGCTTTTATACCGCTGGCTTGCAAAGCAGCTCGTGGGAGCTGTACAATGAGCTATCTCGCGTATAACTCAGGACTGTGAAGTACACGAGAATTACGTTCCTTAATTTGATAACCGCGCTTGCGGGTTTTCTCATTTTCACGACGCCGCCGCAACCGAGTTTTAGGTCCTTGTCAAAACAGGGTGTATTTTCTTAATGCTAAAATTACCCCCCCCCCGTAAGAAGTGTAATTATGATGCGATTTTGAGGATGAATGTGATTTACGTGCGACCTCATTCGAGGGACTAATCTCGGCCTTGTAATACCAGCTTTACTCGAGCAGGAAGATCGAGTGGGTACTACAGCTTGCAATCGCACTCATTTTGCCTTCATCCAATACAGCAGCTGACGAGAATTTATTACTACAGAGCATGGACGGTGTTTGTCTTATTTCCGAGCCTTTTTTATGGGAGCGTGATGAAAATGGTACAAGGCACTAAACAAGGGCAAAACATACAATTGAATCTACTTTACTTCTGAAAAATCTATTCTCAAGAGACAATTTTATTTTTACGTAGAGAAGTTGTTATCTTCCAGTTTCTCAGTACTAAAGAATATACTTCGTATATACTTGAACAATGCTCGCGGAACTCCAAAAGAGTACTTTCATGAAGTTAGAATTACAAGATGAAGGCAGAGATGAACATGTTTAAACCCAATACTGCGTTCTACTAACAAGAACAATGTTAGATTTAATAAATTAAAAAAGATAAAGTAAATAACAAAAACAAAATCGACATTATTGCAATGGTGATGAAAATGGTGGCGATGCATCGCTACTGGGCTTTAGTAGCGTCTTAACAGTGGAGATCATTGAGTCTCAATGAACGATGATCCAATGAATTGATTATATCGCTAATGATGAAGTGAAATTTGACGCGCAAAGGTGTGAAACGAGTTGCAGGAGAAACGCAAAAATTCTTAAAAAGTCTGATGAGAGTTCCTGTTATCCTTGTTTCACATGGAGAGAACTGAGGGTAAATCCAAAAAAACGATAGCGCCCCAGGGCCGTTTCATGATGTATGTATGTGTTCTTCAATGAGTTCATGCAGAAACGAATTTAGATTAAGGAATGTTAAAAATCTACTGATATATAATATCAATTATTTATATGAGAACGTTTGGAATGGCAATTTCTAGCCGAACCATTGTCATTTATTAATAAATAACGTTTTGAAGTCGTGTCGTTATTCTTTGTATACACAAAATATTATTGATTGATTGAATTTGCCTTATTTTACGTGGCGAGACTAGGGCCATCAGGTCCGCTCTTCCGTCTCACCACGCAAATTTCGCTACGCTCCTTTCACCAACTAGCGGAGAAAGAAGGTATTTCTTGGGCGAGAAACAGGCGATTTGAATTTAGCTCAGAGGCGTCATTTAGGCTTGAGGATATTTTACATGCAAGTAAATCTACGAATATGGGACAGCCGGCTTTACTTCCCCTCCGAAGGAAGGCGTACGAAGGATTTTTTCGCCCTTAATAATCCACGGCTTCGATCGGGTTTGAACCCGCCAACTTGGGTACAACAGTCTAGTACGCTAACCGTTACACCACCGCCGCCGCTGCAAAATATTATAAATTCGCATCATCTCCAGTTTTTATTCTCTGGGCGCATCGGTTTTGGAACTCGGCCTTTCGTTTCTCCTTGAGCTCTCGAGTGACGCTTTGTCGCTGTTGAACCACCTCCAAAAGAGCGCTCGCTTTCATTCAGCTTGTTCGCGGCCGGATACCGCAGCCACGGTCCAGTGGCGACCATCCATATGAATGACAGCTTGCTTCCGTTAGCTCTGGAGCCGGTTCTTGTGGCGCTGCGTCAGGCGGAGAACAACACTGGACTCTACGCGCCGGATACAGTGCATTCAAGCTCCGAAGGAATTCTTTTAGACAATCCGAACCGGCAATTCATGAACGGAGCGTGCAACGGATGAAAAAAAACAAAAAGTAGATGATGTAATTTTTGTTTTTCTCGACACAGATTGAACTGTTCATCATTAGAAAAAAACAAATTTTGGAAAACGCACTTCTAACATCTAAAATCATAAGTCCTTTCTCTTTAAAATATTTTTTTTGGTTGATGTTGAACGTTTAATACTATGGTCATCAGTCCCTTTCGTGTAGTGAATATTTTTATTCCGGAAAGTGGCGGTGTTCCTCTGTCAAAATGGCTAGTGTTGATCATTAGCACCGTTGGTACGGGTCTTGAATCTTAGAATCTCCCGGACAGAGACAGAAACAGAAGCTTAAGATAAACTTAACCTATTTAAAATAACAAAAATTTTAGAATTTGGTGATATAAATCATTTCCATCTTGTGCACTTCCAGGAATTATTTCTTAATTCATGTTTATTCCAATAATATGAGTATTATTTATGTTATATATTTCTACAATTTGAAATACTTGATAACTCGATTTTTGAAGTCGGCAGATCGTAATTATATTAGGAAGTTGAACGAAAACGTTCAATAAATTCCAATCAACATAAATAAACTTAGCGAGGTTCTCTTGCTTTTAGAAACTTTGACAGTATGGTGGGAAACAACATTTACGGCTTGAAACCTTTCAATGTATACAAAACGCTTATATAAATACTCTAATGCTTACGTATTAACTCTGACGGATCCTCATTCGGAATGATTGGGACTGAACGCCTTTTGGATTAATTAAGTTTCCGTATTATACTGTAATATACCAGATCTTGTATTTTCTTATCATTTTCAAAAATATTTCTCCTACAATACCGCAGTAGTCTTTAATGTAATAAACGTTCATTCACCATTACTTGTAATCATTCATTCTATCTTCATTACAATTATTACACATCCCAAACTAGAGGCGATAGCTCAGTGCCAGCATTACCGTTGTTTCTACAGCGACTCTGACTAGGGGGTTCTAGTGTTCGAGTCTCGGCGGTGGAGAATTTCGACACTACCTAGTTCGCTAGGTCGCTAGTTTTACGTTGTTTGTGCAATCAATACCACGCGAATAACTCATACCGTCACAGCAATGCCGCCAAACGGACCACGCAAGATCTTTCCTTCCTCTTTCTTGCCCTAACCTCACCCATTACTTACACGCACATTTGCATGCACTACCCTACCACAACATCGGGGGCCAGCTGGGAGCTTATAGTTTGTCCTGTCTGTGGAGTGCACTGCCGGGAGAGATCCGCGGGCTGGAAAGTACCCTACAAGCCGACGAGTATGTCGGCGTCATATTTCTCATCAGGCGGGTGAGGAACACCACCACTTTTCGGGACATTCTCAGCGCTGTCGCGACTAACTGACTATAGCGTTTGACGTGCCCGGAAACGTGAATCAATCTACCAACCGTTAAGCCTCAAAAGGCATTTCGGCCGCATCCCGTCTCGTCTCGTCCGACTGCTGGCCTCCACCAGCCGCCGCGAGCGCGCGGTCATCCACCGGGCGGAAGGCGCCGGCGGCGATGGCAACGCCGTCGGCGGCAGGGGCGTGCATTTGAATTCATTTGTTTGCGGCAACCTGTTCCTCGCAGCGCGGCGCGGCGCCGCCTCCGCCCGCAGGGCTCACGGCGACCGGCCGCGCGCAGTGGGCCAGGGACAGCCAAAGGTCCTCCGCCCTTCAAGGTTGAAAATAATGGTGGTTTGTTGTCATTTGAGTTCTCATGAAAATAATCTGCTTAACATTGTCGGCCAAATCAAGATATTTCGTTTTGGAGCACTCTCCGTCCCTCCATTCCCTTCTCCCTCCATCCCTCCCTCTCTCTATCACTGTCACTGTCATTGTCACTGTCACAGTCACAGTCACAGTCACAGTCACAGTCACAGTCATTGTATCAGTCATTGTATCAGTCATTGTATCAGTCATTGTATCAGTCACTGTTTCAGTCACTGTCTCTCATTGTCTCTGTCTCTCACTGTCTCTGTCTCTCCCTGTCTCTGTCTCTCCCTGTCTCTGTCTCTCCCTGTCTCTGTCTCTCACTGTCTCTGTCTCTCACTGTCTCTGTGTCTCATTCACTCTGCCACTGTCTCTGTCTCTCTCTCTCTGTCACTCCCTGTCTCTGTCTCTCTGTCTCTGTCTCTCTCTCTCTCTCTCTCTGCGCGTCTGTCTCCGTCTCTCTCTCTGTATCTTTCTCTGTTTCTTTCTCTCCCCCCTCTCTATCTCTCTAATTCCAAGTAGAACAAAGAACAAATAATATATGACAATTATTATACATTCATGCAATGAGACATGTCAGTACAATGTAGCGAGTAGCGCCGGGATCACAAAAATATGCCAATTTCAAAATTCTTAACAATAACATCCACATCGTAGGAGAAGTACCTGGCGTTTAGATCAACAACGACACTAACAACAACCCAGCATCAACAATAGAAGCTCCAACAACAGAAACAGCGACACATCCTACAATATACCAACACCAATACAAAACAATCAATGCAAGAATTAATATTTGATAATACATCAAAGAACAACAACAATTACAATTTCCCAAACTCCATAGCAATAACAACACAAGCTTCAGCATCAACAACAACGTTATACTGATGTTAATAAATTGCCACTTTTTGTATATCCTGAACCACTGTGCAATGCGCTGGTGCCCGATGCAGTCTCGCAGGCTTACAGCACGCCGGTCGATGGTGGTGGTAAAGGGGAATGACCTCTGCGGAGAGAATCAATTTTTATCCAATACAGAGGATTCCACGATACGTGGTATCCATCTACATAGAAAACACCTTAAAAATCGTAAGCGAATTCATAGATTCGATTATGAGTTTTGTTTTGGTCGGCTCATGAAATATTAATTGATTGGTTAGGAACACCGCTAAACCAAATCACAGGTTGATAAATATGGAACAAGGAAAATAATTTGAAAAAAGGGGAATGTTTTTATAAACAAATTTGTTAATCTTCATATATAATTACCACTATACATAAATCACTCATACGTTATATCTCTTTCGTCTCAATAAACAATTAAAGTATGAAAGAGAAATTTGCTTAACAGCCCTAAAAGAACTCTGACAATATATTTAATGAGCAAATATTTGAAAAACTATAATTGTTACGACCAATTGTCTATTTAATGCAACACTATGTGGGATGCATGGGGAAATATGCAAGAAAGGGACCGATTGGGGACAGTTGGGGGATATCTCAAAATGGACAGAAATGAATTATTTATCTCTGCAGACCGACCTTGATACATTTAATAATACAAATAGAACATATAAAAAAACATTTTTAATACACACAAAATAATTTTTAATTTTGGATAATTGATTCCAAATACCTACGAACTTGAATTAAAATTAGTGTGCATTAAATACGCTTCTTTATTATAAAGGTAACTTTGCCTAATTGTCCTAAATGAGACTCGTTAACGCGCATGTCTCTTAAAAAGGAAGCTTTGGAAGAGCCTTAAACTTCCGCAACCTGCTTCTCGTCGCAGTCGCAATCGCAGTCGCAATTGAAGTCGCAGTCGCAGTCGCAGTCGCAGTCGCAGTCGCAGTCGCAATCGCAGTCGCAGTCGCAGGCGCAGGCGCAGGCGCAGGCGCAGGCGCAGGCGCAGGCGCAGGCGCAGTCGCAGTCGCAGTCGCAGTCCAATCGCAATCGCTGTCGCAGTCGTAGTCGCAATCGCAATTGCAGTCGCAGTCGCAGTCGCGTCGCAGTTACAGCCGCGTCGCTGTGTCTCCGCCCAGAATTAACCCGTTCCCAGGGCGAGGGGCACTACATTACCTGCAGCGTGTAGGCGACTCTGACAGTTCTCTCGCCACGTGCTACGGTACGTCATGTGGCAAACCCTGGAGAAATCAACTTGCGAGGATTCGGTCACTTTCTTACAGCCAGGGTTCAACGTTGCCGCTCATCTGACTCACGATGTCGCCGAGACGATATGGTGCGACTTCGGCAAACGTTATGAACATGATATCACGACGTGTCGTAGCTTGTCAGCAAGTCTTAATATTTTTACATTTAATGTATCTGTGACGTAGGTGGTGCTGTGTGCGTAGTGATGTGTCGCAGCTGACCTTCGAAGTGTCGGAGACACTTACACGCTGTCGGTACTGAAGCTCCTGTGGCAGGGAAGAGAAATCATTGAACGGTGCAGCTACGCAGGGGGAATCTGTTCGCAGGGAAAGTCGTTTCGCAGAGGAACCGAGAAGGAAGAGACTGAATGCGTAATTAATACGTTTTGCGACTGGGTGTGAAAGCTTGTAGAGTATTGTTGTACGTTCACTCTAAACGTTCCTGTTTGATTGTTTCCTAAGCCTGTGTGACTGTAGAGTGCGTGTGTGTTTGTGTGTGTGTTTGTGTGTGTGTTTGTGTGTATGTTTGTGTGTCATTACAAGATTTACAGAGCTGCTTGAGAAGGAAAGGCTGCAAAGGAAATGATTGCTCTGAAAAATATTTGGAAGGTGAAAACTGGCGTTACAATATTCGAAAAGAGAAGGGTTCCTAAAGTATAATTTTGCACATGTGTGTGTGTATGGAGATGTAATAATGCAGATGTTTAGAGTGAATTTAATTATTATAATAGCAATTTTGTTTGCATGTAATCGGTAGTGTTTGTGGATTTTTTGTATATTATTTGCATTTTTTATTTAAAATCCTTATTTAAATAGTGTAGTAGTGTAGAACAGTAGAAAATTATATAATCCCCTTCATTATTTACAGAAGTCCTTGTTACATCAAGGCCATGAAGTTAGGAGACAGACAAATTTTATTTCAAGACAAGTAAAGTTCCTGAACAGAAAATCAAAATATGTGTATTCGCGTCTAAAAGATCGGTAATGGAGTCTAATTGTAGAAATTCAATGCTATCAATCTAGTCCGCCTTGGAAGAAATTATTTTTCACAAAGAAAGATGAAATTTTTGTTCGAACACACGAAATAAACTATTCGATGGCTAATCTCGACTAAATTTGGCTTGAAACCAATGTACTATTGGTTTAATAGCCAAACGTGTTCGAAATTGGCTGCGAGACTTAACGAAAGATTGAAAATTGCGAGAAATTTAATTTCTGTTATAACAAGTATATCTCCTCAGAAATATATTTGTTTTCATTATTTCCTTTTTCAATTTTGTGAATATTAATTTTTGTGAATACTGAAATGTCGTTCCTATTAAAATGAAAATTACACTCCATGTACTTTTCAAAATATAATTTTTAGTCTCAGAAGTTTTTCTCTTGTTGCTTTTCATTTCCAAACTAATTAATGGTATTATTATTATTATTATTATTACTATTATTATTATTATTATTATGTGACATCATGTTCTTCTCAATTTCCAAACAAAAATACCTTCCACGTTCAAGAATATTACTAAATATTTTTATTTAGATCACAGAACAGCTGTGCAGGTGTCATTTTTATCCTTTCAACCGATATTTTTTGTGATGTTGAAATCTCATAATCAGTTTACCAGACAAATTTAAACAGAGATTATATTTGTATATTTCGCAGAGATGCCACTTGCGATGCTTCCATTTAGAGCACCGTTCCTCCACAACCGTGAGCAAATCGGAGCCTTGGTCTCGCCTTCATATTACGCACGGCAGCTTTCTAGCTCCCATGCTGAGCTTGCGCAGCGTTCCAGAAAGCAGCGCTTCTTGAGAGCTTCGGATTTCGCAGTGCGCAGCCACCTTGGTTCTTTTATTTCGTGTAAAGACAGCATGCACCATAGAGATTCAAATTCGGAGAGAAAGACTGGAACTCTACAGCACTTTACGATACCAGAACGTTCAGTACTAAAAAGCGGCGGCGCGTACATAGGTTGCCGGGTTTCACAACCCCCAGATAATCGAAAAATATTTTACAATATGTTAGGAATATACATTCTAGCTTTAATGGCATTAAATATTCAATTTTGCTGCAATATCGATGTATGTGTAATCGTTTCGAAACCAAAGAGCGCCCAACTGGAGCTCTCACCGGCGTCTGGCGCCCTCCCAGCAATAGTACCACGCCCTTGGCTGTTGTATCTATTATTGAGTTGACTGCATCGACTCTTACAACCTATGGGAGGAGGGGAAAGAGAATGAGAAATTAGAAGAAGGTAAGTGAGAGAGAGAGAAGGAGGGAGAGAGAGAGAGAGAGAAAGAGAGAGAGAGATATTTCGCTAGTAATAAATAATTCAATAAAAAATTAAAAAATAAAACAAGGAAATTTATATGAATAATGTTATTTTTCTGAAATGGTGAGGCGACCAATTTATTTAATTCTAAACAATTTAAAATGCAATGACGCTGAATGTACATAAACATGTATTTGCTGCATGAGTTCGAACAATATCTAAGTTCCTCTCTGGTCTTCCGGCATGTCCTCTCTGGTCTTCCTGCCGAAAATAAGCAGTATAAATAAGTGTGTAAGGGGAGAAGATGAGGAAGGAAAGATCGCGGGATGCGTTGCTCGCTTGTTGTGATACTGTTCCATCATTCTCCGTCTTAGCTATACAGATTTTATCGAAAATTCGCCATAGGTCGGACTCTAAGATCTCCCTGACAGATGCCGCAGGGCTATAGCTATTGCTCTCTCAGTCGGTTACAGTTCCTGCATTTCGTTATATCCCGTCCGGCACGGAAATATTATTTTCTAACATTTGCGCCTACATTTCCGGACGTATCTGTAAAAAATCCGTTAACAACGCTTTAATCTATCTGATTAAAAAAATATATCTGATTAAAAAAACGGTCATAACAACCAACTTCTTGAGAGTGACAGTTGAAATTTTATTATGTGATCATTCACGTCCACTGTGAAGTTTGAAGGGATTAATTGGTATGACATTCAGCAGGACTTGTAATTTCTCTAAAAACTAATATTGATTATAATTTACCACATACCCTTGCCACAAGAAAATCTTTCATTGTTCGGACACACCGAATTCATACAATTCTCTACTATACTTTTTGTGGCATTGTACCGTCGTGAAGAATGCATTAAAATAACGTGCATTAAAATAACGTGCATTAAAATAACGTGCACATTAAAATAATGTGCATTAAAATAACAAACTCGCCGTATTGTAGATGACTATTTGTGTGAACGTGTGGTATTCGTAGTAGATTAAGGCCCCCTTTGAGATGGTTTTGCCCAAGAGACAGGTGTTAACGGTCTTTCTTCCCTTCCTTTGTACATCTCAAACCAGAAAGTGAGCGATGCCAGTACCAAACCGGCGCACAGAATAATGGAGGGTTCGATGAGATCCATTAAAATCAGGACCCTGAGATCATAGAAGTCGGAGCGAACCTCTGCCACGAGAAAGCGGGTGGCTCGCACATTATGCAACATATCACTGAAAACAGCAAGAACATTGAATATGTAATGAAATGACAAATGATAAAATCAAGACCTAATAAGAAGTAAGAATACTAATTCGAGAAGATGAGAAGAAATAGATAAATCTGCACTCGCCTGTCGAGCTTCTGTTGTATTCCAGCCTCCACGAGGTTCTGCATAAGGGCACTGAAGCGATCAAAATCGGGCCACTCATGACGAACATTTATGGTGAGATACAGGGGTGATGCAATGCACACAGGGACGATGTGAGTGAGTGCATGGCCATTTTCGTCAACTGACATCGGGCGATGTTGAACAATATTCAAAAGGAGTTTTAGTGTAACAAGTGCTACATCGTAATACTTAGTGACTTGAGAGCAGTCGTATCTTAGATCCATCCAATCTCGCTTAGCCTTAGCAGCCAGTTTTTGGGTCACATCATCATAATTATCATGTAAAGTGAACTTTCCTAATACTCTTGTCACTCGATTGTTCACGTCTTCTAGAGTTTGTGGCTGATTCATTTCACGGGGAACCAATAAGAAACTCACAAAGACTCCTCCGAAAGCGTTGGTAATAAATAATCCGTATACAGATAGCATTAGACTCAAAGCATTCCTGAGAGGTCTATGTCAGTCGTCAAACCCCCCAGTCAGGAAGGTGCGAAAGCTTCGCATGACGGGATACTCCATCCCAGCCAACCGAAGTGGAGCACAGAACGCCAACCATCCAAAGATCGTCAGAATCCACATGTCAAGAGAAAAAGATTCAGAAATGCTTCTACGGCGAGGAGGGAGTCGCTTCACCATCACACAATAATCATTTTGTATGTGAACACTTAGAAATGCAGTATAACTATCGTTTATAGGAGTCGTCCTTAACACTGGTTCCACGTACACATCAATGGCACGTACGAGCAGTTCTTTGTAACCACGCAGATCGTCGTTATTAATTTGACGACAAAACGGCGATTCAACGTGCTCCGCAATGATCCAAAGTAGATTTTTAATTCTTGACAAATCATCATCTGGAATAATCCACGGACGATTACAATAATGAACGGCTCCAAAGCGAACTTCGCCCCAAGGTTCTGCTCTTCTACGCATCGCCGGTGTCTTTGGCGGTGGCCGCGGCGGGACTCTCTTCGGAGGTAGCAAGGCCACGTGACCTCTCAGAGTCGGCCAGCGTCTATCCAGTTTCAGAGATCTCTCAAAGAAATTCAGATAACAATCAATGGCGACATAATTGTGTTGTAAGTATCCGATTAAATCTGTCAAAGCCATCGTACTCTCTTCCAAGGATTTACACCTTTTGAGCTGATGTCTTAAACTGTTAGGCATTGATCGGCCATTTACGAGTGTCATTTTTTCAGCGTGCGCTGATACAATACACGTAAGTGCAAAGCTGTACCCTCTATAAAACTGTGTAAAAACGTCTAAGTTTGCAGCATCTTTCTTAGGGTATCGCAACAGATTGAAACAAATTTCATTTGCATCGTATACACTAAATGATATCAATTTAAAATTGAACTCCGAAGCATTTGTATAGGCGTCGCAAAGGCAGTAAATACTCTGAACAGCATTATATAAACACTTCCGTGTTCCCAAATTTAATTTTGATTGGTCGAAGAATTTCACACATTGTCGTGGCACTAGACCTCCTACAGTTCCGTTTGTTAAATGTAGGAGAGAGAATAATGCAAAGAACACTTTATATTTGTACATTATGTTTGTTATATTTCACCCACTTTATGAAAATTTACTAGAATATATGAACACTATTGTGCATATGGGTAAAAATTGCGAACCTTATATAAAAAAACTCATATAGCAATGGTGAACTAGGAAAAATTCTGGTGGATATGTTCGAAAAATCTTTATAAACTCCATTCCCTTGTAACATTTTTAGTCTTGTGAAATAGTATGTAATGACTGCAACATGAACGTTAAGTTACAATGAATTTCCTCACTTTTGTAAATTAGTTAAAGCGCACCTAGAAAACCTTTGTG
Organism: Gryllus bimaculatus; assembly: GCA_017312745.1. Lineage (NCBI taxonomy): Eukaryota > Metazoa > Arthropoda > Insecta > Orthoptera > Gryllidae > Gryllus > Gryllus bimaculatus. The sequence goes on from BOPP01000042.1 coordinate 2,926,842, forward strand.
TGTCAACTATTCTTCGTCTTTCTATACTTCAAATTGGATTGGGAAAATGGATGTGGTCGGTTAGGCAAGAGAAGTAATTCGTATATAGTGTTCATGAGTGAGAAATTTGTTCGCAGGGCTCGATCGAACACACGCACTCTACATCTCTAATGGTTCTTTTTTGACGACAAAGTAGTTATGTTGAGCGCTTGTTAAATTGAAGGATCGAAGTTCGATTACCCATGTTTCAAAGGGATTCTTTTTTCTTAATTTTCCTCCAGTAGTGCAATGAGCGCTTGTAATTATGACATAAATACTATTTTATTAAGAACTATGAACTTTTGGATATCAAAAATACAAACTTCCACATTTCTTTCGTTGAAGAATGTATTTCACGAGATGTCTCAAGAATTAGTTGAATTCAAATTGGAATACTACAATATTATATACACGCTACAGATAACTGAGAAGGGATGTGATATTGTAGTACCTCTTGCTTACTTTCTCGTATACTACTTAAGTGGTATAATGAATGCAACGAAGACACGAAACACATACAACCGGTGCCAAAAAAGGTATTCACGATTCAAGCAAATAAAAAAATGTCGTAGCACAAAATATCTAGATTCTCGCAAACAGAAAATGAAAAGCAGTAATCGTCTTATACTTTTACAAATCTAACCGTTGCAACAGAAGACCTCTATCGGCGTCGATACACTTCTGAGTAGATGGACTACAGTACGAAGAACAGTTGCAAGAGTGTCCTCAGCAATTGCAGCACATACTGTTTCAATTTCTTCCCAAAGTACTGCCAGCGTAAATTCCAGACGATGGCCAGATTTTCGACGCTGACTAGATAACTAGGCCGAAAGACTAGATAGGTAGGCAAATGCTGGAGGAAAATTCTAGTGGCCGAAAGCTCTGATCGATCATTATCCATAGTTTCTCGGGCTCATAGTTAGACGGGCTGAGGGCAAGACAGGCGGAGAGCATGACAGACCGAGAGAGGTGACGACAGTCCGTCTTGCCCTCAGTCCGTTTTGCCCTCAGTCCGTCTTGCCCTCAGTCCGTCTTGCCCTCAGTCCGTCTTGCCCTCAGTCCGTCTTGCGCTATGTTATTTCTCGTCAGTTTTCCCATCTGTTTGACTCGTTCGTCTTCCATCTATCTGGTTGTTTGTATTCCCATCTGTCTGACAGTTTGTCTGATTACGATTGATCCGGAACAATCGGCTGTCGGCAAATAGTCTGTTTTTCCGTTTCCTTCGTCCGTCTGTTGTAAACGGACCACCGGTATACCGCCAAAACAGTTTAGCCAATTTTCACGAAAATTGATATTCATCGATCGGTTAAAATGAACTTGAGTCTTACTTTTCATGAAGTAAAAAAAATACTTTCAAACTTTTAGGAAAAAGTGCACCAAATTTTTGGATTAAACTACGCTCTTGGTGGGTGAAAAGGACGTTAAAAAATAATGCTGCAGGTTTCATTTACATTGAAATACTTTATGTTTCGAAAATTGCTAAAGTTCAACTTTTTCCTGTCTTTCTACAACAATATTGAGGAGGATATTTTTTTCTTGATTTAAAACTGATTCTTAAGACAGATCTTGAAATAAGCTGTTCATGTGAGCGGTCTATTTTTAATTTTATATATTTAAAACGCACTTCGATGTAAGTGAAAGTACCAGTACATTTCATCATTGTTCTGTTTCGAACGTTTTGAAGGCTCCAACGGGCACGGGGAATTCTAGGGATTTCTCATCCCACTTAATTTCGCAGGAGACGTCACTGCACTGGCACATGGCGATTGCAACGGCACAATGATGCAATCTCATTGCGTCGTTTTATTAAGCACAAAACTAACAAACTTAAATTTGGTAATTTAAAATGTCATTTAATGCTGTAATTCATTACAATTCTAAATTAGCGATTGACCTAATCTTTTAATCATAACTCTTTGAAACAAATTTATGGTTACGACTCCGTATCGTCGAGCACGCGCCATCAGTCTGAGCCGGGGGCAACACTCGCCAGTCAATTCGTCTCACATTTTCACGGAGAGCTCTTCGCGTTGCTCCAGCAACGAGCTCATTTTTGTGTTTCACTTTCGCAATGTGCCATGCACGCGTTCGTGAACTTCTGTGAAACAACTTATTTGTGTGATCCTAAAAGTTTCCAGAATCTCCCCACTACTTTCCTTGGGTATGCGGTCAGCCATGTCGCTGATATCAGCACTTCCCAAGCTGATAAGACGAATTGAAGTCGAAACAGTATAGCAAAAGATAACGTAGGCGTAAGCCAAAGAATATGTTTGCTAGTGTTTGCCAAAGGGTATCTTGTTTAAAACACCTTGATCAAAGGATCCCAAATACCACTCACAAATTTTGAGTTTTGGTAGGGTTACCAAGGTCTTGGGATAAACTTAGAGAGCCCATTTGGGGTAATAGGAGGAGTCCTATAAGTAATTTGTTTGCTGAGCAATTTGGAGCCGTTGTTAAGAAAATAGTGTTTATGTGGGAAAATAGTGGTTAACTGTAAATGCGAAATAGGAAGCTCTTTATCATAGAAATCTTTTGAGTTTTCAAAAAACGGAAGTTATTCAAGGTTATTCCACTCACCAAAAGTGCAATATTGTGTTCAAATCGCTGGAAATGTGCATATTAAAAGCGTGAGAGATATTTAAAAAAATATATTCGGGAATTTTTTGGAAAAATAAAAGAACACACCAATAGGAATTTTATGTTTTCTTAAATAGTGCAATTAGTGCTAACCGTATGAAAAATTTGAAGAATAAATTTCGAGCTGTTTAAGAGAAACTGGCGTTTGAGTGATTCTGAAAATGCGGAAATTTGAGCACGTTTTCACAGAAAAGTTTGAGTTTGCTTGAGAACTTTATAAGACAACATTTAAAGCAAATGTACTCGTAAATGCAATAAATTGAAGAAATCGATGCTAATGTAAATATAAACGACGTGAGATACAAGTGAAAAATATTGCATTTTTGTAATTTTTGGAAAAGCAAAAGAATATAGCAAAATGGCGTTTACTATGTCTTGTAGAGTACATTTAGCACTATCCATACCAATCGTTTAAATAAAAAAGTGTAGCCGTTTTTGAGAAAATCTTGTTTTTGTTATATTTAATTTCTTGCGCTTAAGAAGAAGCTTCTTCAGATGAGAAAGATATTGAATCCTGCGGGAAAATGGCAAATTTTCGGCAGAAAAACTCTTATTACAGGGCCCTGGTTACAAAACAGTGGATAAATCTAGGTGCTAAATTTAGAAAACAAAGTCCTCTATCACGTTGTGTGGTTTTGTGGGCCTTAATGTCGAAAAATCGGCAAAACGTCTGTCCGCTGTGAACAACACAAGAGGATAAATTTTTCACCCAAATTTCTCCAAAATTGATATTCCCCAAACGATGTAGCTGTTGTCGCGGCCCCTTGAATTTGAAATTGATATTTTAATTATGATAGGCACTTTACAAGTAGCCCCTGGGACATTTTTAAAAACATGGCGCCATTCATTTTGACTAAATTTTGTTGTTGAATAGTCTGAAGGATCTATAAGACAATGGCGCAGGTAACGTATTCGTTAAAATTTATGATTTTTCAAAAATTGAAAACATTCAAAATTCTTTTTCGATGTCTACCTACAACTAAAATATTAAAGAAAGAGATTTCTTCCCTTCATGAAATCTCTTACCTAAAGATAGATTGTGAAATAAAGACACTTACAATTTTTCGAACATTTGAGCATTTTCGCGTAATTTTGCGTGAAATATAGACAATTTTTAATTTTTGTTTAAACATTTTTTTTTTCAAAAAAGGCTTCGTCATGAATCGATGAATAGTCCTGAATTATTTCTCTCGGCAGGTAAAGACCTTGTAACAACTCAAATTATAAGCAACACTAGTTACAAATTACATCATTATATTTTGATCAAAAATCACATTATAAACAATGCCAAGGGTTTTCATCTTCCTCAGAAATCTGAAACCTTAAAAAAAACATTTGGTCGCTCAATCTTCTCTTCCCTTAGAAACAGTACGGTTAATATTCCTTGAATTGTCTGAAATGGGTGAGTAGAACTTCCCCAGTTTTCGCCTTGTCATATACATCCTCCATTCAAAGTTCAAACAACCTTCTGCATTGCGGTCTATGCTTTCGCAGAATACGTTGCTTCTAACAGCCTGCTCTTCTTGCAATGGTCTCCGAGAGTAGAGATTGCGCCCGTGTAACCTAAGACTCACGCGAGAGCGGCCGCCCATGTATGTATTGTAGCTAGTGGTCGCTCTTGGGACTGACAGATTCACATTTGTGGTTAGTTTGAGTGGACTATACTCCGAAAACAAGAACATGAGCTGGTCGTCTCTCTGCAGGGATCCTAATGCTCGCTCTTCAATATCCGACAGCACATGTCAAGTGTGGTTGGATTGTTATGGCGCCCGCGGTGAGAGGTAGTGAAAATCCTCCCTACGCAGAACCAGGTGAATTTCGTCTCTGACTTCCTCGGACCACGCGTAACCTGCAGGTTACATAGCTTATCATTTGTTTCAAACAATGAGAACAGTTCTGCGAATTTTCGCAGCATTCTTAGAAGTGTTCACTATCTCCTGGATATACATATTCATCGATTTTGAAAGAATTGTTGTTACTATTGCATCACAACAAGATGTATACGACTGACATAAGATCAATGCGCCGCAGTTTAAGTAAATTTTAAAAAATTCTAATTAATCTGTTATTTTAATAGTTAAGCTAATCTTAAGTAAGCATTTCAACTATTATATACATATTTATTTTCAATTTTCGTTATTTGGCCGAAGAAAATATTAATGAGGTACTTCTGGGCTACAATGGGTCTCAATTTTTGTCGATATTTTTAATAGGTTAATTTTTAAAAGTCAATCATATTTTAGGGGCGAATACAAAAAAAATATTAGATCTCATCAACAATAAATCAGATATTTTCGACCTCACCGACCTTCATGATGACGATGATTATAGAAGATACACTACGCATTTTCTCCGGGGAAGTGAAGAAATCAGTATTGGGACAAAGAGGCTGTAATTGGAATTGATAAACCTTTGGATTATCAAAGCATTTGGCTTTTAACATAACTTTTTGAACCACTTTCTCTGGCACAATCTCTGGAATCAGTTCTTTGTACAGAAATATTACCATTTTTGTCCGGATTTCTTAGGTATGTGGGAAATGAATTTTTTTCTTGAAAAACTCTACTTCTTGGATTTTCGAGTTGCAGTAACACATGCACTTCTGAATTCTGTACTAGAATCAAAAGACGAAGACGATGACAATTTTATATTTGGGAGAGGGTTTCCAACATTGAAAACTGTGATTGAAAACTTTTTTGCCTGAAGACTCGGATCATTTGCCAGAAATATCAATGTTAAGCTATCTCAAGCCATATGCATGCATCTCACCATATGCATGGTGCGACAATGCCATATGCTTTGTTGCCTTGAATATCGCTTCATTGATTCGTGTGTAAAGTGTTTCCGTGCCTTAACAGTCATAGATTTGTTTAAAAACTTTTTCACGAAAAATAGTTACTTTTAACAGATGGGTATATGCTTGTATTTTATAAATGTAAGCCTTAAAATTATGTGTGTGTTATGAAATAATTTTGTAATTGTACGTTGCATTTCACAATAAGTTACATAGTTTTTTGAAGATAAAAATTATTTCATACAGAAGTGGATTAAATTGCAATAATTGATATGCCCTCTCCTTGCGGAACATATAAAATGCAAATTTAACTTTTACAATGCCAGCCCTTGGATTCGAGGAGCCTGAGTATCATTGACGGGTGATTAGCAAGACACAACTGATACCCAACGTAATCAATCCCTCACTATGTCTTCATGACCATGATTCCTCTCCAGAATTAATTAATTAATCAGTAGTATGTCGTTGAAACAAAGGTTTGGAAAAGAGTAGCCCAATTTTTGGAAATTTACGTGTGAATGTGATACGAGTGCCAAATACTGTGTACTCACTTCACGGTACAAACCAGTGTAATAAAGTTTGTTCAGGAGAACCTTTACTACCATTTTTCAATCTCTTTCTGCCATACAATTATATAGGCACGCTGTAAGTTTTATCAAATACTAAAGCTTATTTTACAGCTCTTCAACACTTCTTCAACAGCTTCGAGAACAACAGCATCAATGGTTTCACGTCGCGCCCAAAAACTTTCATTTCCCCGCTCCTTCTTGATAGTAAGTCGATTGGAGTGACGAAGGAGCAATGAATTACAGATGGATCGGTGAAACCTTTAGGATATCAGACTGAGAGAATGCGTTGCTTCAGAAAACAGGGCAGCTTTAAAAAAATAAATGAAATATTTTTAAAAACGTATTTATGATTAAACTTAGTAAATGTAAACATTACTTCAAAAATATTTTTATATTAAAAATAAAACACCTAAATTAATAATTGTTGTACTTTTTAGGAATACTAGGTTTTGTACTAGAAACAGTTTCAATTTAGACAGTGCCGAAAAATAAAAAACTAAAATTTAAATATTAATTGTTTGTATTACTAAAAACAATATATTCTTTTCAAGCTTATCTACCATTTTAAAAACTCATTCTATAACTTCGATTCACTTTCAATGAAGAAGCATGGTACCAATCATTCCTTCGTCCCCCACCTCTGGCAGGTGTACTTCGCAGAGAGGTAGAATGAACCAAATAACTCTGAACGAAACTGGCACTATGAACATTTCACACGCAGTTGAATCCCCTTGAGAGGATAGCTGACGCGCTCAGGTCGCTCATCTCAGTGGATGGCCACGTAGCGTTAGCAGAACCCCACGCGTTCGCTCTTCGTCAAGTGCGCAGTTCAAACCGCAGTCCGTGTCGTACAGCTTATGCATAAGAAGGGACGCCAACTTAAAAACATATATGGGTTTCAGATGTTGTCCGGAATGTAAAACATAACCAAATAATTGAATTTTTCCGTCAAAATTGAAATAGTTTAATTTTTGTAATTTCTTTTTGTAATCCTGGGTATATAATAAAACCACTGACGCCTCACACATGTATCCTGTCCCATGTTAGTAGATTAACTTGCATGTAAAAGATCCTCAAGCCCAAATGACGCCTCTGAGCTAAATTCAAAACAGCCTGTTTCGTCGCCCAAGAAATACCTCCTTTCGTCGCTAGTTGGTGAAGAGTAGGGAAATTTGCGTAGTCAGACTGAAGAGCGGGCCTGATGGTCCCAGTTTCGCCACGTAAAATAAGGCATTAATTCAATTTAATTCATTTCACACATGTCCAGAAGCCGCTTAGGTTTCCGTTCATATTGTTTATGCTTAAACGCTACATTATTAATATAGATTAAAAATATATATAATCGAAAGAGAAATAAAATATTTGCGCACATCAAGACCATCTCGGGAGTCGAGGCCGGGGATCCCTCTGGGCGCAGAGGCGCGCAGCGTTCGCAGAAGCCGCGTGCTGCGCTTCCTTTTTCCGCCGAGCGCAGCCTCTGCTGCGTCGACCGTCTGGCGCAGAGTCTCCGCGTGCCCATGTCGCTCCTGTCCGATCACCGCTCGTGTCTCCCGCGTCCCCACGGACTCGAGTCCCTCCGGCGCCCTGCGTCCCCACGCTGCTCGGCGTCCCCGCGTCCACACGTACGGATGTCCCCGGGCTCCCATTGTGCCCGCGCCCCCATGTCCCGCGTTCCCACGTGCACGTATCCCCACGGCCCGTATCAAATCCCCCATGCTCCCGCTTGTCACTGAAGTGATTCGTGTCCCCGCGACCCCTACTTATCGTGTCCCGCGCGGCCCCAATGATCGGTTCCCCCCGAATCCCCACTTGCTAGTGTCCCCACGTGCCCGCGCTCCATGTCCCAGCGACCTTATGTCCTCGCCTCCATGTCCCAGCGACCTTATGTCCCCCGCGACCTCATGTCCCGCGACCTATGTTCACCCGCGACCCCATGTTCCGCGCCCCCATGTTCCCGCTGCCCCCTGTCCCCGCGTCCCCTATGTCCCCGCGCCCCTCTATGTCCCTGCCCAAACTCCATGTCCCGGCGCCCCCATGTCCCCGCGATTCTACGTGTCCCTGTTGTCGCATGTCCCCACGCCCCCACGTGATCGTGTCCCCACGTGCTTGTGTCCCCGCGTTCCCGCGACCCCAAATACCAGTGCCCCTGAGCCATGCACCCCACGTTCCCTCGTCTCCGCACCGCGCGCCCTGCCCCCACACCCCGAGGCGCGGCCGGCGACGTCCGTGTGCGATGCCCCGTGCGTGCGTGCGCGCTTGGCTGCGTCACCGCAGGCGCCACCGACTACTACACCTACACCTGCACTGGCTCCATCGCCCCGCCGCCAACGACGTTGCTCTCTGGCAGTCTTCAGTCTCTCTTTCTTTCTCAGTCTTCACTCTCTCTTTCAGTCTCTCTTACTTTCTCTCTCTAGTTTATTCTCTCTTCTTCACTCTCACTTCCTGTCTCTCTTCCTCTCACCTAACGCCGCGCCTCCTTCGCGCTAGCCAATCACTTGGAGTCGAACAGCGTTGGGATCTGGATATCGGGGGGAGGGGGGAGTCGGGGTATCAGGTTACAAACCCTTGCTAAATCGCGTGGACGTTTTGGTAGATAAAGCCAGTTTACAACAGTTTCCTCCACATTTTTGTCCATTTTCGCTCCCCATTATTGCACTATGGATCTCCCATCTTCCTATCGTCGAAATCCGTATCAATTAATAAATTCAGTAAGTTAGTTATGGTGCATTAGCTCAGGTACATTCAGAAAAGATACAACGAATTTTTAAACAGAAACGTAGAATTTTCTTTTGGGCGAATATTGAGATTTTAAATCGTCCTCTTATATTGAAACAAAGGGATGATTTTTATGGAAAAAATGCATTTTCCTAAAGACAATGTACGAAGAACGGAGTCAGAAATCTTAACCTAATTCTTTGATAAGTATTACTTCTGAAACGTGACATGGACATCCCATTCTCTCAAAAAAAAATCCCTATATGTCTTCTCAATTAATTGTATGATTTGTTTATTTTGGTTTAACTTCGTTAATTTCCTTTTAATACCATTTGATTTTCTTAAAAATCAGTACAATGCATGTTCACAACGTTTTCCGATTTCATTTACTCATCTGTCGTTGAAATCTTATCGTGTTAATTTAACGATCGTTATTGAAACTTAGGATCCCAAACTCCTTTATGTTTCTTCTCCACTTCTTCTTCTTCTTCTTCTTCTTCTTCTTCTTCTTCTTCTTCTTCTCATACTCTACATGTTACTCCACATTCTTCCTCTCTTGTTCCACCTTTCATTTTTCCATCTACAACATCTTCCACCTCCTCCATCTCTCCTCCTACAATCTACCACTCGTTCTGCTCCTTATCACATTTGTCACTCGCATTGACAACACCGTCACGCTCTCCGCCGCCGCTGGTTCCATTGGCGTCGCCGCCGTTAGCGCTTGGAACTTATAATCACAAACGTCTCTCCCTTTGTTCTTCTTCCTCCTCTCCTCACACTTCCTTCTACTCATTTCGCCTCTCTTCCTTGAACCGTTCAGTTTCTCTGCTCCTCCTCCTCCTCCTCCTCCTTCTTCTTCTTCTTCTTCTTCTCATCCTCCCCCACCACCACACATTTTTCTCCTTTTCTTTTTCCCTCCTTCAAGTCTCTACTTTCTCATCACCCGTCTTCCTCTCCCCCTCCATGTCCCCTCATTCTCAAACTCTCCTCCCGCAATCGATCACTTCTTCTTCCTCCTCCTTCTCCTTCAGATTCGCCTCCCGCACTCACAACATTGCCACGCACTCCTCCTCCTCCTTCTTCTTCTCATCCTCCCCCACCACCACACATAGTTCTCCTTTTCTTTTTTCCTCCTTCACGTCTCTACTTTCTCATCCTCCGTCTTCCTCTCCTCCTCCTCCATCTCTCATTCTCAAACTCTCCTCCCACAATCGATCACTTCTTCTTCTTCTTCTTCTTCTTCTTCTTCTTCTTCCTCCTCCTCATTCTTTAAATTCGCCTCCCGTACTCACAGCATTGACATGCATTCCTCCGCTGCCACCGCCTCCCCCGACACCGCTGGCGCCGCCGATTTTAGCACTTGGAACTTATAATCACAAACGTCTCTTTCTTTGTTCTTCTTCCGCCTCTCCTCACACTTCCTCCAGCTCATTTCCCTCTCCTCCTTGAACCATTCCTTTCCTCCTCCTCGTCCTCCTCCTTCTCCTCCTCCTCCTTCTTCTTCTTCTTCTTTTTCTCATCCTCCCCCACCACCACACATTTTTCTTCTTTTCTTTTTCCCTCCTTCACGTTTCTACTTTCTCATCAATTGTCGTCCTCTCCTCCATGTCTCCTCATTGTCAAACTCTCCTCCCGCAATCGATTACTTCTTCTTCCTCCTCCTCCTCCTCCTTCAGATTTACCTCCCGAACTCACAGCATTGTCACGCAATCCTCCGCCGCCATCACCTCCTCCTCCTTCTCCCCCGGCCCTCTGGCGCCGCCGCCGTTAGCGCTTGAAACGTATAATTACAAACGTCTCTCCCTTTGTCCTTCTTCCTCCTCTCCTCACACTTCCTTTTAATAATTTCGCCTCTCTTCCTTGAACCCATCGTCCTCGTCCTCGTCGTCCTCGTCGTCCTCGTCCTCCTCGTCTCCGTCGTCCTCGTCCTCCTCGTCTCCGTCGTCCTCGTCCTCCTCGTCGTCCTCCTCGTCTTCCTCCTCCTCCTCCTCCTCGTCCTCGTTCTTTTTTTCCTCCTTCACGTCTCTACTTTCTCATCACCCGTCTTCCTCTCCTACTTCTTCTCCTCCATGTCTCGTCATTGTCAAACTCTCCTCCCGCAATCGATCACTTCTTCCTCCTCCTTCTCCTCCTCCTTCAGATTCGCTTCCCGCACTCACAGCATTGTCACGCACTCCGCCGCCGCCACCGCCTCCCCCGGCCCCGCTGGCGCCGCCGCGGGCGCCAACGCGCTGGCGACGGTCCAGCGCCACACCCGCACCGCAGCGACTTCTCAATGGCGCCGGGAGCGCGCCGCCAAATCGGCCTGCAGCTCGACGCCCGAACGTGTATGCCAATTCTGATGCCGCGCGCTAAGAATGGATTACATCCGAGCGTCCTCTTGACGCGCGCGCTTCGTCAAAGAACGCACGATGGTATCAGGTCACGTGTAACTTGCTTTGGTGTCAGGTGCACGGGCCGTGGGAAAACGTTTCGCGTTTCACGCAGATAGCTTTTTCTATGAGGATTACAACATACAACTGTGGGCTGTCGCATCAAAAATTGTAAATAAACCCATACATTGGTTCTCAACCCCCCCCCTCCAAAAAACACGCAAATTGTTCAAGAAAAAATAAAACACGCTCGTAGAACACTACAAGAAAAAAACATTTGAACAAAACGTATAATAGTTCTTTACACACCAAGATTATTGTAAGAAAACTTTGTTCAATAACGTCATTCGTGAATGGCAAATATTTGCATTTTTAGTAATAATAGGAAGTGTTTCATTGTTGTTGAATTTCTCGCAGGTTCCTGAATATCTATCGAAACCAAAGACATTCTTCGCGTGACTGGAGGATGCAAAGTTTTTTTTTCTATTTTTGTGCACACTGAATTGATTGATTACTGTCTCCGGAGGCGTAAACTCTCAAGGTCATTAGACCCGTAAGTGTACTGTATGTTTTGATCGCGGGTGGTAGCACCAGTCCGGTGAAGTTCTAAACTCCAGACGTATACATTAGTGTAATGCATGTGCCATCTGCTACGTAGCTAGTGTCGACAATCCTGCCACTGTCCGGTCTGGAACGTAGGACCTCCCGGTCAGAGGCACAGCAGTGGTAAGTGATGCTCTGAGTTACTGAGGTTGGTACGTTCTCATTGAAAAGTAATATGCTAGAAGTAATACAGATATTCAAATGTTAGGGGTTCTTTATACACCAATTTAAGAACGAATGAGTGATGTATTTATATCACATGAAACTCACTCATTGGAAAAAAGTATACACTAGCATGTTCCAAGAATTACCAGTTCTAAAATGATATTCACCTACAAGAAAGCTAATTGATACCTCGTGTCAAGAACACCATAGAATTTGCTGAGAAAACTTTACACACTACATAACAAGTTTAAACACTACATAATAAATAACCGTGTTAAGCGATGAAAGACGCTGGTGCAATCGTTTATGTTTTCATATGAAATGAGTTATTACGACCAGGAAGCGTCTGAATGAGGTGCGTTTCGCTTTCTGACTATAAAAACCTAAGCACGGCTGAGCTCAAAGGAAGACTTCCGCGTATGGTTTACGATCGACTCTAGTAACTATCGTATTAACGTTCCAAAGAATAATGACTTTCCATTAGGTTATTGAAGGTTGTTAATAATGAAATGAGGTTTTATTGTCAGATGATACCTCGGCATTAGTTTATTGTCTTTTGTACGAGGGTATTGTCACGCTAGTGTATTCGTATGACCTATTATTAAGAATAAGTTCAGTGATTTCCGGCACCACTATTTGAATTGAAAATGCACTTTCATTCAGGAAGTTTCAAATCAAATAACAAAAGAATCTTCTTAAACTTCAACTGAATTGTTGGAAACATTGTTTTGGGTGAATTTGATGATCCCTCTATAATATTTGATGTTTTTTCAAAATATAAAAGCCGATGTTGGAGAACAATTCAAAATGAAGTCACGTTATTACTTTCTATTTATCATCAACTAAAAAACACAGATGTTAGAAAAAAATTAAAAATAGTTTTACTTCATGATAAGACAGAACAATATACAACAAAGCAAAGCTAGGATGGACTGTCTGTATGGAGAGATCTGGAAGCAGAGGTGGAAAACCTAGAAGACGGTGGAAAGACACCGCCAACGAAGATGACGCTTTTACTCCGTGATTTACACCAGGAAAATAAACATTAAGTGCAGTAAACGGTACACCAATTCTGTTTACCACATGATTCTTAGTAAAAAAATTGTAATCTTACATTCTTTCCATCACGTAAAAGTTTTACTCCATTCTCTAAAATGCATATAGTGTATCCATTTTAACACAAACAAAATATCAAAAACAATTTTGCACCAGTAAAATGAATTATTGTATTTTAAAATTATTATTATTATTATTATTATTATTATTATTATTATTATTATTATTATTATTGATTTAGACTACGGACCAAAACGGAATAGAATTGACCGCAAAACGAACAATGTTGGAGCAAGACAAACGGACCATAAAAATCTCATCTCGAAGAGATAAAATTGGAAAAAGTTCATCAGACTACCTTGGACGAAGATTTAAACGTACAATTAATGAATCATCTTCTTAAAATTCTAAAAAATAAAGCATTTTGTAAACTGGAAACTCTTTCGTCAAGTAAGTAACTTGTAATATTAGAAGAAAAAAACGAGATTTTACAGAATCCGCACCAAAAGCATAGGGATCTTATCGGATCACCACACTTTCTAAATTAACATACCCTTTATGTAAGGTAAAAATCAAAAGAACCTCGAAACATAGAAAAATAGTATTTTATTGGTGCATTAGTTTATGCAATCAACCTACATTCCAGAGAACGTTCCATACTTTAATGAAACTTGCATTACCGAATTCTGCTGATGTCGAATTTGGAGATTAACAAATAATATTAAATGATCATTGTCAAATTTTCTTTCTTTTAATGAGAACTGGAGATGTGAAAGAAGTGTAACATCAATAAATGAAGAGAAATGGAAACTGTTTACCGCCGAGGAGAATGTAACCAGGAGTTCATCGCTCTCCAAACTCCAATAATAATAATAATAATAATAATAATAATAATAATAACAATAATATTAATAATAATATTATTAATAATAATACAGTAATAATATTAATAATAATGGTACAATAATAACCATGGTAACAACTATAAGATTAATTTTTGTATAATAATATTTTATTTTGCAATTTGTTTGGGTATAAAACTGTTACCGTGGTTATTATTGTACCATTATTATTCATAATATTATTATTAAGATTAAAATTAATAGCAAAATTTTTTCCAGCCATGATTAAGATCTCACACAATGGAAAATCTTTTCAAAGTTATTAAAATGAAGCGTCCGCTACACAGAAAAAAATGTTCCTTTAAGTAAATACCATCTAATTTGAGGAGACAAAAGGACAAAAGGAGTGCATTTTGAGAAACCACTCTTGGAAACCCGATTCTTATCAGATCTCCGACCTTCCGAAGTTCTCAGATGCCCCATTTAAGCCCGGGAAGTAGAAAAAGCTCTGAATCGGAGAAAAAAAAGCGGTTCTCGTTGAAGCGTTATGTTTCTGCGGTCAGCCTACATCCCAGAGGGCGGTGCCGTGGCAGCCTCTGAGGGTGGGTGGTGGGGGTGGGGGGGAGGCGTCAGCGTTCTCACGCAGGTGCGTGACGCAGCACAGGACACGCTTCGGCGCCCACAGGGTCCCATCGAGACACGGAGCGGGTCGCTCCAGACACTCTTCCACGTAATGATACAATTTGGGAAGTCGCTTCGTCTCGGGAAGACCTGTGATGCGGCGAAGATGACCGTGCGTTTGTGACGAAAGGTCTACGGCAGGCCTACGAATGTCGGAGCAGCACCCTAACAAACGCGCCAAGAACCGCGCGCGATCTTTCCTTCCCCTTCCTTGTCCTATCATATCCTTTACATATCCACACACTTACATTCGCCATACAACCACACATGCAGGGAGACCGATAGTGAGCGTAGAGCTTGTTCCGGGTGGTGGGATGCCCCGCTGGTGAGAGATATCTGGTTGGGGTAAACCCCGCATGCTGAAGTAGGTTGGCACCGAATCTCGCCATCCAGCGGGGAAAGATCATCGCCACCTCCCGCAATAGAAACATCAACTACACTTTCAGGACTAATGACTTTAGCAGTTGACGCGCCTGGAACCATCAATATAGAGCAAGCCCTTCCAAATCAGTTGCTCATCGGTCAGTGGTTTGCTCGGCGAGACCACAAATTCGTCTGCGTTGTTTCGAGCAGGGAATGGGATTTATTCCATGATTACACAATTATAAACTATACCGAGCATCCAAAAAAAGTAATATTAATTTTAACAACGACATTTAGTGAATTATTTAACATTTGTATTGTATAGATTTAAAGAACCTGTAACAAGTTTTGTACTTCATCTTCTGGGTCAATGACCACCATCTGGATTGGGTTTTCGACCAGTTTCCCTGATTCTTGAACAAATGTTGAGATGGCCCCTTGTTTTGCTTCTGGACTTAAATGAAACTTCAAATTAACTTCTCCCCATTGTACGTCACTCAACATTTTAAACTGTTTATGACGTAAATAAATAAATAGCGTAGATTTACAACGTGGGCCATACCGACCCCTGTGTGCGACGGGGCCTTCAGTGACGTCGGGAGCGGATCCAGAGGCAACTGAGGGAGGAGGACCTTTGGGGAGTCGAGATGGTGGCAGTGGTGTACCTTCCCTTCAGCATCGAAATATATTTAAAGTTTTTTACATTAAGATATATTTAATATTACAACAATATTAAAATACAAAAGCAATGTTAAAAACCAGCTATCGGAAAAACTGCACTCCGGAGTACATGACACCAGATGGACAACGCGAGTTAACTTTTGCCTTCCGGCATTTGTAGGTATGCTTGTTGCCAACTGACACATCCAGGGCATCATCTAGCGCACAATATCACTATTTACACATTCCATTGCATTGCCAAAGAAAAATATAAAATTTGCTTACCAGACTCCTCAGATGGACTGGTTCAATGAAGGCACCCTTCTGTGGTCCATTTTCGGCTTCTGGACTGAAAGTTAGAAACAGAAACAACATCATAATTACTTGAAGAGTATCATCAGACTTTCTACGCGAACTACAAACCTAATTAAGATTGTGGGTAATGTATACCATTAAGGTGGCAATTACATACACTTAATCGCTTACGTAACTCAAAAATTGTAAGACACTGTAGAAAAACATTGCAACTCTAATCCTGCTCAGTAAAATGGCTGCTATTCACTGAAAATTAACTTCTTGTTCATTTAAAAAAAATTTCAATACAGCACCGATACGTATTGGAGTCTTCTCCCGTGATCCCAAACTCTCTCATGCACAGGAAGTGTGCGGTATATCAAGAGGCGTCGGTCCAAATTTCATCAACTCTCACCTACCCATGTCTGAGGAATATAACCATCTTATAAAATGTATATTATTAATATTTTATGACATTTTAGCAATAAAAATGTCTAAGTAAAATATAAAAGAGACGAAAAGCATTCAAAAAAGTAAATAGGTTTAGGAAATAAATTTGTAGATATTAAGAATTGGAATTGAAATCAGAAGTGAAGAAAACGTTGCATTCTTGGCAACATCATAGGTGTCATTTTTTTAATGACAGTCATTGGATCGACCTTAGCTCTGAAGAAGTAGAAGCGTGGGGGTCGAAACGTACGCAACACTTTCAAGGTAGTCCTCCAGCTCGTCTCCTCGATATCCAAAGAGCATCTCATTATTTCCTAATGGTTGGAAACTAGCCCAAGTTACATTTTACAGACTCAGCGTAACTACTACAAATCGAACAAATCTCCCAATCTCAGCTCCAACCCTAACAAACCAACTGCATTCGTAACTCCATCACCGCACTCTGAAACGCTCGTGCCCTTCCCCCAGGAAGACACGTCCCCCTTCGTGTCGCTGTCTCCTCCGCCAGTCCATCTCGCCTCCCCGCCGCGCCGCGCGCCTACTCCGCCGCTTAATGGCGGGGGCTCCTGTTTCGTGGTTCGCGACGCCTCCCGGAACTCGAATATCTCGCCGTGCTTCCGCCGCTCGGCGTCGCGACGCCGTCATATCCGGCGCGCCCGGGCGGCGACGGCGGCGGCGGCGGCGGCGACGAGGGCGCTAGAGACGGCGGTGACGGAGTTCGCCTGCACCCCCATGCACTGTACCGTGGTGCCGCCTCCTGGTGAACAGTGGGGCAGAAGTCGAAATTTATACCACATTTAATTTATTATCAGGCGCGGATCCACAAGGAGGGTTGGTGGGTTGGTGGGTTAGTCGGTTGGTCGGTTGGTCGGTTGGTCGGTTGGTCGGTTGGTCGGTTGGTCGGTTGGTCGGTTGGTCGGTCGGATGGTCGGTTGGTCGGTTGGTTGGCTGGTTGCTTGCTTGCTTGCTTGCTAGTGATTCTGGGTGCGTCAACTACTAATGTCATTACTCTCGAAAGGGTTGTGCACGTTTTTTTTGCTCGGGCAGTGGTCAGCGGGCAGTGGTCTTCTCTTGTTCTATGGTGAGATCCGGCGCCGACCTCCCGCCAGCTAACGGGGTTTTCTCCACCTAGGTATCTCCCTCACGCGGGGGACCGCCCCAGCGTGAACCAGCTATAAGCTCCCGATCGGTCTCCCGCTCTGGCATTGTATAGTGCACGTTAGTGTAAGTGTGTGTAAGGGGTGAGGGTACGACAAGGAAAAGATAGGAAAGATCGCGCGCGGTCTGTAGCCCGTTTTCTAGGGTACTGCTCCAGCATTCGCCTGGTGTCGATCGAAGAAACCACGGAAAAGTACCGTTCAGAGCAGCCGGCCGCTAGAGTTCGCCTCCAGACAGCGACTGAATTCAACCTAACTGACAGGGTAGAGTCGAAACACCTGCCATCGATGGGGAGAGAAGTGAAGGAAATTTCTCCGTCTAAACTTTTTCTGTAACTATTAATTTTAATTTATGGCGAAACTTTCAAGCAAAAAACATTATCGGATAATAATTAAATTAAATAAAATCATATCGCGGGTTTATCTGAGTGTAGCATGCGACATTTTAGGAAATGTGTAATGAAACATTCGACCAAAACATTTTTTTAATTTCCTCTCCCAAAATTTGTCGCTGGGTCCTGTATTTATTAATTTAGCGAATATGTTCGTTTGCCAGAAGGCGGACATTGAACACAATTCCGCTTTCATTTCGTCTCAGGCTTCCATTGAAACCGGCGAGCGTCCGGAAATTTTTAGTGAAAAGAGTGTCGCTAGCAGCTTGGATGTTATTCTCATTTTCCCTGGCAGGTCAGTTACTGTTCTATCCAAATTATCTGGGCAGGATAAGGCGAGATTTCGTTATTACGAGATATTTACAAAGCAATTTAATTATATACATGTTGTTTTACAAGCCACACATCAGGACATTGTTATGGGAAGTAGTGGGCACTATCACAAACAAAATTTCTTTAAATATCACTAAATAACATTTACTCCGGATTTATTAAACAAATACTAATGGGCGAAAAAATAGTATTCAAGTGAGTTTTTAGCACCGTTAAAACCATTTTAATATATAGTTTCTTTGGTGCAGATTGTTTTATGTTGAAAACCCCTTCCCTAAAATATTTTCCCACATATACTGCAAAACAGTATTTCTCCTAAATGAAATAAAACAATGAAGATTCCGGCTTTTTTCATAAGTAACTTAGCTCCGTTCCCCTCTATGTATAAAATCGTCAAAAATCTTCCCCAACTTGTATTAAAATTATAACGATCTTCCTCTCTATTCATTAAACCTTAAACATTTTCCCAGGAACTTCATATGTGACGGGGTTACATCTTCCCACTCAGGCAACGTCATCTGGGTGCTCATCAGCAAGCGAATCAGCTTAGGTGCCTCAGAGCATCAATTGATAACACTTCAGTGCCTCTGACAAGGAGGTCGAAAGTTTCGAATCCCGACAATCGCAGGAATTTCGGCACTAGATACATAGCTGGGTTGAGATCAACCGCTGGTGAAGGGAGAATTCTAGCGGCCGGTTGCTCTGATCGGTAGTTTTTCGTGGTTTCTCCGATCAACATCAGCGAACGCGGCAGCGGAAGCGGCAACCTAAAAACGGGCCAGCGCGATCATTCCTTCCTCTTCCTTGTCGTATAGTCACTCCTTACTTACACAAACACTTAGATGCACGTCAATATCACACATGTTAGATCAGATGGGAGATTGGAACAGGTCTCGGCTGGGGTGGTGTCACACTTGCCGGAGGTACCTGATTGGGAAAACTCCGTAAGCCGACAGGTACGTCGGCGCCGGATCCAGCATCATCCAGTGGAGGAAGGTCTTCGTCCCCTCCCACAGATATGCGCATCACTGGTGGGACTAATTACCTTAGAAGTAGACGCACCCGCAAAATCTAATCAATAAATGAGCAAGTAAAATTCAAGGAATTTGTTCCCCCTAATTTATCCGCGTGAATTTGTCCGCGTGAATTTGTCCGCGTGAATTTGTCCGCGAGAATTTGTCCGCGAGAATTTGTCCGCGTGAATTTGTCCGCGTGAATTTGTTCGCGTGAATTTGTCCGCGAGAACTTGTCCGCGAGAATTTGTCCGCGTGAATTTGTCCGAGCGAAGTTGTCCGCATGCATTTGTCCGTGTGAATTTGTGCGCGTGTATTTGTCCACTTGAATTTATTCCTGTCAATTTATTCGCGTGAATTTGTTCGCGTGGATTTGTCCGCGTCAATTTGTTCTCGTGAACTTGTCCGCCTAAAAATTTGTCTGCGTAAATTTGTTCGCGTAAATTTGTTTGCGTAAATTTGTTCGCGTAAGGTTGTTCGCGTAAATATGTTCGAGTGAATTTGTCGGCGTGCATTTGTTCGCGTCCTTCCACTGTGCGCGACCGTCGCGCCCCAGGAGGCGCCCTCCACCGTCGGGAGGTTTGTTCCCGCTTGCGGAGCTTCCGAAACTCGTTCCGGCAATCACCAACAATATGGCTGCTGACGGCCCGAGAAATTGCGTGCTTTATTGATCGATGTGTTCGTTCTCTCGGAGCTACGGCGTGTCATTTATTTAGCTTGCGTGATGGTTCATTTCTCCGTGTATTACAAGTTTTCCGTGGAAACTTCACGGAAATGAAAGGGGCAGGGGAGAAAAGAGAAGAAGGAAGAAAGGGTGAAGTCTCCTTCCGAGACAAATTTTCGTGTCTGATACGGTGAGAGGGTTGTTTGGATGTAAGATTAATTGGAAGATATGGATTATTAAACTTAGAATTTACTTGTAATACCTAATTATATTGAAAAACACTATTTTCGAAAGTATGCTACATTTGATTAGATGTTACTTGTTAAAGTGAAGCCTCATTACAAACTATGAGGGAATGGCAAATTGAGTACAAATATGTATCTCATTTCACAATAAATTACGAAAGACAGAAATACTTTGAGATTAGGGCAAGAGGAATTCATGTACGTGAGGTGTACATGTATCTCAAAACGAGCTTAAGCTTCTATCTTCCAAGAATTGCTACAGGAAAGAAATTATTTCGTAACGATGGAAATAAATTTAAGACAATGTTTAAATGATGGATGGCACGACTTTAGAGAGAAAAATAACCAAGGAGTATCTGATATTACAAATATCAGTGCTGACAAACATTTTATTTCAGTCAGCTGGGAAAGGATCAGCATGTTTCGAGGGTTTTTAATGCTACTCCAATGTACATGTTCCCTGAACGAATAAAACGTGTTTCGTTCACACACAAACCTAACGTGACTTTTGCGTCTATTTACTCAACAGCGAAAATCAATGTCTGGAAAAATTAGAGGCTCAGTACTGCGGCCTCAGGATGGATAAGGATAAAGAGTGTCTTCCAAACAGTTATAAATCAAATATACTCCTTCCTTTTCATAATGGCCGATAACTTTTTAATTGCTTCTATAATATCGATAATAAGTATCAAGAAGTAGATAATTTTACATAAAATAATTAATAATACCGTTTATTTTTTTAGCAATGAAAAATCTTTGTATGCAGACAATGTAGCGAACTGGAACATCTTCGATATAACCTCTCTCAAAACAAAATGTAAGCAGTGAAACAAATAATATATTTTGGTATTTGGGTTTTTTTGCGCATTTACCACATATATATCTAATTATAATTTGTAATTCCATGATTATCAAGTTAAACCGAGGTTGATAACTGCTTTTTTTACTGCTAAAGGAATTACGAATACCGTGCAACCTTTTATCCACTTTATAAAAAAAGATAATGATATAATTATCGTTTATTTATTGACATTTACAATATTATTACATTTGACTATTCACAGTATGTCTGATGATGGTTATTAAAAAGAGGCCACGAATAACTACCGGAACCCTTCTAATCTATTATTATTATTATTATTATTATTATTAATAATAATAATAATAATAATAATAATAATAATAATAATAATGTTCACTACGAAAATAATCTTTATTGACTGACTTAAATATAAGTAGATTCAAGAACTTTAGCAACATTGCATCGCCACACCAAGAGAGATCTGATATTCTCTTAGTAGTATTTAATAGCCCGCAACTGAGGGGGAATCTCCCCAGGACAGGCGTGGCATTGAAGCCAGAGACGGCAGCGTGACGGACACACGCGCTGACAGCGCCCAAGACGTCAGAGGCGAGGAAGTGCTGAAAGCAACAGCGCAGTGTCGTGGCTGTGGTGGGGGCGGGGGAGGCAGCGGCGAGGGCGTCGGCGGCAGACACCCTTAACGAGGCGACGTAAGGGGCGATCGTTAAGTTAATGATGCGGCGGTGGCGGCGGCAGGGGCGGACGGCCGGGCGAGCGAGATTTGTCGCAGTCCATTTGTAACGGTGGCCGCCGCCGTGTAAACAATAGCGCCAGGGCTGCGGACAGCAAAAATAATGGAGACGCCCGTTCGCGCTACAGGCGTTGGTCGACCTCGCCCCCGCGTCGACCCCTCGTCGCCCC
>BOPP01000042.1:2988773-3000807 GCA_017312745.1 Gryllus bimaculatus
CGTCAAGTCATCGTACAAAAGTTTTTAAAATTCTGGATATCAATCTCAAAATTTGTCGCCTTTTGTTGCTAATTTGTTGGGCAAAAAATGTGTCACTCTTTGTCTAATCTCACTCGACAGATTCTTTTAATTTAATCAACTTAGCCCGACAATTAGAGAGCCAAGGTATTATGCAAATAAAAAATAATTACATGAGATTTTTTTTCTTTTTGTTGTTCATTAGTTGCCCCAAAAGAAATATCCTAACTCTAAAATTAATGCCGCAAATGCGAATTTCGCCAAACTGATATTAGGATGGCAGACAAGAGGAGGAGGAGGAGGAGGAGGAGGAAGAGGAGGAAGAAGGGGAAGAGGAGGAAGAAGAGGAAGAGGAGGAAGAGGAGGAAGAGGAAGAAGAGGAAGAAGAGGAAGAAGAGGAAGAAGAGGAAGAAGAGGAAGAAGAGGAAGAAAGCGGATCTGACAATCTATGATGTTAAAAACTGAAAAGAACTGTATTTTATTTTATCAAACCTGGTATAAAATGTTAGCTTTGCTATTAAATTCTGAATGGGTTCAAAGTTGAATCCAAAAATACATTACGCTTATAATTATGCAAGAAAGTATGACTATAGGGAACTAAACGACTCTAAGGAATGCACAGCGTACAGCGTACTAGCTTGAAAACCATCACATCATGAGATTATTATTGCTTAGTCGAATTCTTATTTTTAGTTAGGAGTTGCATTCTTTCCCTAGCGCTGCAACATCTTCCAGGTTTGCCGTGTATTCTGCGTGTGGTCTGGAGCATGCCTGCTCAAGTCAGTGGCTCTACGAGCCACCCCGACACCTCCCAGTGGGCGAGACCAGAAATTCACTTGCGAGCTATGGTACGTAGAGGACGAGATGTACGTCACTACTGGCAGGGGAAATAGCTTCTGGAGGGGAGTGCGCGGCTGCTGAGCGCTCTTTAAGCCATCGGCTGCGAAGCACATGCCACAGGGGCAAAGCGATTTATCTTTCGCATTCCTGCCTTCGTTTGTAAATGTGAGGGTCTAACACACAAGATGGTGAGAATGGAATTCGAAGACAATATAACACATTGAGTCATTGTAGACCACAAATTGCAATATTCAACTTCTTGCAAGTATTTTTGTTGCTGTCATTGTAAAAGTCAGATGCCAAACCATAGTGAAGTTGTATATTTTCAAACTGCCATGCATCTAAAAAGTTTTTCATAAAAACTACATGGTAACACTTCATTAGTACGTTCAGAAATTTCGAAAATATTTGTATAAAATATTTTTACTTGAATTAATAATATAATTCCTAAAAAAATCTTATGAAGGGTTTTGTTATCGGCTTGCGATGTACGGTTGATTGGTTGAATTATCGATTAGTGATTCCGAGCGCGTTAAGTGCTAAGGTCATTAGTCCGGTAGATGTAGTACATGTTTTTTTATCGCGGGAAGGGCGATGGTTTTCTCCCACTGGAGGGCGAGATTTGGCTCCAACCTACGTTGGCTTGCGGGGCTTTTCTCCAAGATATCTCTAACCAGCATGGCACGGACCCTACCAGTAGAAGCTCTAAGCTCCCGACTTGATAAGTATATGCATGTGAATGTGTGTGTGTGTGTGTGTAAGTAAGGGGTGAGGATATGACAAGGAATAGGACGGAAAGATTGACCCCGTTTGTTAGGGTACTACTCCAGCATTCGTCCGGTGTTGACAGGAGAAACCACGGAAAAATACCGATCAGAGTAGATGGTCGGTAGAATTTTTCTCCAGACAGCGGTTGTGACGACCTGGCTATCTAGCTAGTGTCGAAAATCCTGTCGAAGTCGGGACTCAATCCATCGGGCCTCCCGGTCAAAGGCACTGCAGCAATACACGAAGGGGTGCGCCAAACCTATCTTGCCCTTTCGTCAATACGTGGCGCTTAACCCAGTACTTTACTCGTTCCCTCCCCATCACGAACGACTCTCTCCGGCAATGCCGTATCAGTTCGGATCGGACCCCCGAGCCACCACAGGCTCTCGCGTTGTCTGCAGGCAGTTGGGCAGGCTTGCTCTGGAGGCTTCAGCTGAAGGGGCACGCTCAGATTGGTTTGGCGCACGTGTGCTACGCTGGTCAAGAAACAAGTTGCGAGAGAGGGAAAGCAAGGGTTTTTAACGAATCTCTGGTTTAAATCTCTGACAATTTATTTTTCCACGTTCATATTGGAAAACATGTTTACAAAAAACTAGATAATTGGGTGGAAACGAAATTCGCTATAGTGAAGAATTTTAAAAGCCATCTGCTCTGATTGTTTGCAGTTTTCCATGGTTTCCCCGATCAATCCCGGGAGAATGCCGGTGCAGAACCATAACAAACCGATTACAGGGCATGTAAATTTTCTTTCCTTATCATTGTTATTCTCCTTTCCCATGTACACGCCCAGGTGCGCACACACGCCCACCCACACACATGAACGCAAAATGCACACACACACACACAGACATACACACTCCCCATGCACATGCCCAGACACACACACGCACGCACGCGCGCGCGCACAAACACACACACACACACACACACACACTCAATTTCACATGCAATAGATTACCACTCATTACAAAAATAGATTTCCAGCTGGGAGCGATGCTACCGACATTCCTAGAGGGGGAACCTTCACCATCCTACGTGTATTTCGGTACTGAATTTCTCGTTTAAGCGGGCGTGGGAGAGAACACCGCCACCTCCTGCGATGTGCACTAAAGGTACGGAACGAACATAGCAGTTCGCGGGTCCGGAAGCGCAATAAAAACAAAACTGGAGTCGACTGCCCTATAGTCCGCACGTCAGACAGCGCCCCGTGGCGTCGGCGGGCGTCGAACCCGCGGCCAGGTGGCCACATTCCCCGCCGCTCGCGCTCGTGCGGGCGAGCGGGGCGCGAGGGGGGCGCGGGGCGCGCGGGGCGACGCGGGCGACGAGAGCGTTTTCGGGCGACGGGCGTCCGTTCGCCCGCGGCACGCTCGCACCGGTTTTGCGGAAGTCGCCGCAGATACGCACACTCCACCCCTTGATTTACAGCCCGGGAACTACTTTTTATGCACCTCCATGCCAGCTTGCTTTTCCCTCCGGCGGCCGACGCTTTGCTTTACGAGAGCCTCTTGTTTGCGAACATGTTTAATAACACAGGCAGATGGGATGAAATTTTTATTCGCAATACATTATTCAAACAATACCCAAATGTAAATAAATATGACACATACATTCAATACATCGGAATATCAGAAGTTTAGGTCGAACGTAATGTTTCAAGTTCGGATTCAACGTTATAAATGTTTCCGGTGAACTACATGCACCGTAGAGAGTTCTTTAAAGAAACGATCAGGATTTAGAAGGACCCAGGCAAGTTACTTGGTTGCTTATTTTTTGTGTATGTGAGTCAGAGTGTGTGAGTGTGAGTGTATGTATACGTGTGAATGTGTATTCAAATTTTGGGTTGTGGTCAACTTGCAAAAGCGCAGTGTTTCAGATCTCACGTACTTGATTATTAATGTATTAAGATTAGCTGTATTTCAAGAGTCTTCATCTAGTTTGTAAATAAAAATCCATCAAGGCGTTTGGCAAGTTAACCTGCTAAAATGTGTCAGCAGTTAAATATTTCCACTAAAAATGTATAACAAATTCTGAATATGGAAGTTATCTTTTCTCACATATTTGTGTGGGAAAACATACGAATCAGTGTTGAAATTCTGATTCAATTGTTTCGAATTTAAATACTAATGGGTCTAATAGTGATTTAATTTTGCTGAAGAAGTATGAGATTTTCGCCATTTCTGGATAGAATATTTCCTTCCCAATTATTGCTAAAACATGAAACTAAAATTACTAGTATTTTTCCACTCCATAGAACGAATGTAAAATCAATTATGCCTTTACTAACACACAGAGGGTAGAAAAATCGTCAAAAATCTGTGTTAAAAATATTCCAGATATTCCACTAAATAGGTTTCTTACTTTTTGAGCACGAAAAGTGAATTGTGGCTCATAATATTACATTTTTAAATGCATAATTTCCTCCTCCTAACTCTTCTGTCTCCACATAAATTAATTTTAAAATACATGATTTTGAGAACATTAACACTCCACAAATCTGGTGTTTTCTAACGTGTTTTTCAGAAAAGTATCTTCTAAAAATTTTGTCTAACCTGTTTCATTAGAAAGAGCAGGTAGGTTTTTAAAATTCAACGGACGTTAATTTGATTATCCACTGGAAGTTTATTATCCCTAAGCCTGGTAAATTATTCAGCATTGTTCACAAAAAATAAGTGTTCAATAAAAATAAGAGAATTTATTGTTGTGGTTTCTTTAATATTTGAACAAGACTATTAAACGTTATCATTTAGTTATTGTAAAAAATTAAATTTAAAGAGTTCTTGATTTTCGAAAATCCCCCGAAATAGTGTACATTTAACCCATGTTTACAGATCAGCACTACTACAAAATGATTTAATACGTATATCAATAGAAAGATCACAAACATTATCAAAGAAAGAGTCTCCTATAATAGTGGATTTACTTGCCAATGAAAATCTTTGCAACTTATTTCAATTACAAATTATTTTATTTAAACTTTTTGTATTAGACACTCACATAGAGTTTCAAGCCAGAATGACAAGGCATACACGAGTTGTGTCTTTAACATAAAATTATTATTGCTTCTACCTTCCTTCTCTGCAATAATAGTAAAACTACCTGCAGACAAGTAACTTTTAAGATTTTTCCCTTCAGAAGGTCAAACAAAAATTCCATCTAAAGATCAGAGTGTCCAATTAATATATTTTACAAAAAAACAGAGGTCTTTCACGGCTGTTATTCACAAGGTCCCGATCTTCCAAGGTGGTTCTCCGCCCTCAGAAAGGACTGACAAAAACCCTTCACATGGCTCTTCGCGGTTGGATCACAGACCCGTTTAATGTCACCGTTTCGGTGCAGCCTTTTCAATCCGAGCAGTCTTCCTGATTTATATCTCCTCTTTCGAGATGGAAGTGATCTTAACCAAAGAATGGTGGCACTCCAAATGTGTTTTTTTTCTTAATGCGGACTTTAGGGTGCCTTTACGATCTGTTCTCGTTTTAAAGGAGAAAGCGTTCTTGAGCGAAATATGGCTTGTCTTCGTTCTTTGGAAAGGTCCAGAGAACTTTTGATGTGGAGCGTGTAGCTGCAGGAAAAGAAGCTCCAAGGACGATTAAAAGATTTTTGTCGATCGTTTGGAATCCTGGACTCCACTGGTGTTTAATGGCGAAAACTACTGTTTCAAATTTCACCTAAGTTATAACATTTATTGATTAAGTGACTTCTGATTCCGAATACGTCAGTTACTGAGATTCTCGTGAGTACGGAAATTAGGGGTTAGCAGGCACTGGGGTTCCTACATGCACCACATTGCTTCATTGTGTCATAGCATTGGGTCGCCTCCAGAAACAAATTAACTCCCTAAGGAAATCTCATAATGATCACCGTAACCATGGTCGAATCGTGTTCTCAAACGTGTTTTAGATCTATGAGTAATATTTTCGTAATCCAATGATTGTCTTCATGGGAAAAAAAGCTTCAGCTTCTCTTTTTACAGATGAATTCTCCAACTAAGCACTTAATTTTCGTGTATAAATGTTTTAGTTTAAGTTACATTGTCATCTCTAAGCTATATTTAATCAAAAATCCTGTTTGGGGCTGCTAAACTTTCCGATTGAGGCTGGTTGGCTCAGTGACAATCAGCAATATTCTCTGTCCGTCAACCATCTCATATACATACGTATGCAATGAGTAATGCGCATGTACAGCTGTGGGAAAGCAATTTCGAAATTCCAATGGAAATACGAGTTTTTGAGTGCTCTCATATCGAAAAAGGGTTGTTGTTTGCTGTTTTCTTTTTCAAAACATTTGCCTGCCTGTCTCTGATCATCCGTCGGGTTCGAACAACGCGAACGCCTAGCTATTCATAGGATTTTTGCCAAAATAAATATTCCTCAATATTTGTGAACTACTCCAAGATCCTGCAAGTTTGAAACGACTTCTTCGAATTTATGGGTGCTTCTTTATGTAGCAATGGTTGAAAATTTGCCACAGTTGGTACTAGGACCCTAGAACCTCGCGCGCTACGATATTTTCTAGTACTTCTAATGAATTTACAGACATACGTATTCAATGCCACAAGACTTAAAATGTGAAATTAAATAATCTTAAAACCATTATGCGGTGTCGAAGGCGTTAGATTGTAGACTCAACATTAATCGAAACGGGGGTGGCTTATCGTCTTCAGTTTTGGTGAAAGGTTCATATATTGGTACAAAAATAGTCCATATAGGAGGTTCTATGGTACATTTTATTATGAATATATTTATATTTCCAACTAGTGAGGCCAGTGTTTTCATGTTCTTGGTACAATTTCTTGGGTACATCGTTTCTAGTCTTTGACTTATATAATATACAAAAACGTCCACTTTTCCTTTATATATTTATTGTCGACATTTTACTCCGTTTTTTTAAACTAGATATATTTACTTTATACAATTATTCAGTTCCTTTTAGCCTTGAAAATGAAACAAAGAAGACTCGAAACGTCGGCAGTAATACTAATTTTATCAATTGTTTGTTCACGTCAATTAACCTGAAAAATAAATCATTTGTCAATAATAACTTTTTTACTATTCTCCCCAACTTAATATGAATGGTCTAGGAAATCAACTTGTAAACTTTAATATTTAAACTTAATATCATTCAGTGACAAACATTCAATACAAGTACTCATTGTGCTTGCATATACAATTCAAACAAAACTCCAAAAATTCACAATATCACGTTCGTGATTCGATAATGAATGGAATAGTTTTAGATGAAGCATGTACATGTTGTATGGTGTGCCCAATCTCGCTGAAAACCGAGGCGGCCATCGGTGACCTTTATATGTTACAGAGAAGTGTACCCCCAGCACTTATACATGACCTAAATATACATAAAGCAACTGCGTGTGACTGACCGCTGCGTCCAGGATAAAGGCATTCTCTGTCATTTTTAACGAGCGACGATGTGACCGACGTGATTCTCTACGAACCCTCTTTAACTGCGTGTTCTTGTACTCCTGTACAGGCTCTCTGTTGAGGAAATGTACTTGATATCCGCAGAAACCTCCACTTCCAGTCCATAACATCGTTAAAGGAACATGTTCCAAATTCTTTGCGCCACAGGTCCCCACAGAGCAGCAGCCGAAGTGCTCCCGGCGCTCCAGACAATCTCCAGGGACCCTGGGGCACGCCACCAAGGCTCCCGGCTGGGGAACTCGCGCGAAGGAGAAAGAGCTCACAGGTGGCGTCGCAGCGGACGGGAAACCGAGAACCGGCTGGCACCGTAAACCACGGGGCGACTCGTGGCGAATCACTTTATGTAACGACCGGCTCATGTGACACAATGCGTCGTAACGCGGCGTCGTGCCGGGGAGAAAGGAGGCTGGGCCCGTTCATTAGACACGTCATTGTTTCATCGGCCAGTCACGTTCGTACAACGCGCGCGACACGACTCGGTTCCCCTGGGCTGACCGCTCTCTTGTTTGTGTGCTTCGCCACGCCACCACCTTCCGCTCCTTTTCTTCTGCTGCGGTCGCAAGGAACCGTCCGAAAATACTTGTAACGCTTGGCCTCAGGAAAGGAAAACAGAAAAATAGTGGACGTTTGTGATCTCTGAATAAAATAAAGCAACGTGTGAAAGGAAACCTTCAACAATGTGAAGTTTTTGTTACTTTTTAAATTTTTTTTATGCCGCTGGAGTCACTTTCTTGCCACTTTCTGTTAGTTAAATAACTATGTGTATATTGCTTAGTTTCCTTATTTTTTTTGTTTTGTGTAATACTGGGTATTGACCTTTTTGGTATTACTTTGTTGTTTAAGATATCCACCACCTTCCGCTCCTTTTCATCTGGTGCGGTCGCAAGGAACCGTCCGAAAGTACTTGTAACGCTTGGCCACGGGAAAGGAAAACAGAAAAATAGTGCACGTTTCTGATCTCTGAATAAAATAAAGCAACGTATGAAAGGAATCCTTCAACAATGTGTAGTTTTTGTTACTTTTTCTGTTAAAATTTGTTATGCCTTTGGAGTCATTTTCTTGCCACTTTCTGTTAGTTAAGTAACTATGTGTATATTGCTTAGTTTCCTTAATTTTTTTGTTTTGTGTAATATTGGGTATTGACCTATTTGGTATAACTTTATTGTTTCAGATATTATCTCATACGTCGAGATGCGAGAGGTATCTACCAAGTTCTTACAGGATAACCATTGTTCTTTAACGAGAGTCTGTAAGCTATGTAAATATATTAATACGAATAAGCAGAATGTGAAAAAATAGTGGACATGCAAGTAGGGACCTGGGGTGGAAAATTTGTTGTGACCTTTCCTAACACGTCCCTCCTGCTTTCTCTGACTCCCGCTCTCTGTAAACTAATCTCTTCAGCAGGTAGAGCTTAAAAATATATGCGTGTCAGCACCCCTACCGCTTTAACTTGCCTGATGGCGGGAGAAAGTCAGAAGTACCTAGTAAAGGAAACACCCGAGAAATTTGTTATGTGAAACGTACGCCATACGGTACGTTGTCGCGCAAAATGTACCCCATGTAGCAGCCACGTTTTCTAAGATGAGGAAAGGAACACTAACTGCGTGGAAGAAAAATGCTCAGATATCAAGGACATGATAGAAACATTTATTGTTTCTCATAATATGAAATCAAAAATATATATTACACAACACGATAAACTATCGCGGTCTTGATGAGAAGGAGTTGTTACAGGTGCTCATCCAAGTGGTCTTACACCTTGAGATGATTCTACACAATCTAAAAATAAAATATCTCGACTGGTGGCCTCTCACTGAACTAAATATAAAGTTTCTTTCAATATTTTTTTATACGTCGATTCTCGATTTATTATGAACTATACCTTGGCTATCGTTCTCGAAATCCAAAATTTACGTTCGAAATTCCAGGAATCCATTAACAAACTTAGACTAGGTACTCGTGTCTGCAATCATTAACCTTGGCTGCTGCGTCACTAATTATCTTTTCCAGATCAAACAACGACCAGCTGTTTACGACCTTGCCCATCAGAAACGGTCGTTTCTCCGCAGACGCTGAACCGTAGATTTCAATTGTTTTCACAATAAATTTTGAAGTTGACATTTTTATTATATAAGGTCACCGTTTGTCTTCGGTGAGGCCGACAAATTCAAATTTTGTTTTGATTAAACCGTTTTCTAAGAATGGATCAATGATCACAGAACGTACCGGCGTTAGCCTTTCGGTGTCAATGAGGCGACTCATTTTTTCAGGGCTTTCTCGTTAGCCTTTCGGCTTCACCGACGGGACTCTCCCTCTCTTTTCGTCTTCGTCTCTCTCTCGCTTCGTCTCTCTCTCGCTTCGTCTCTCTCTCTCTCTCTCTCTCGCTTCGTCTCTCTCTCTCGCTTCGTCTCTCTCTCTCTCGCTTCGTCTCTCTATCTCTTCATCTCTCCCTTTCTTCGTCTCTCTCCCTCTCTTCGTCTCTCTCCCTCTCTTCGTCTCTCTCCCTCTTTTCGTCTCTCTCCCTCTCTTCGTCTCTCTCCCTCTCTTCGTCTCTCTCCCTCTCTTCGTCTCTCTCCCTCTATTCGTCTCTCTCCCTCTATTCGTCTCTCTCTCTCTCTCTCGCCGTCTCTCTCTCACCTTCTCTCTCACACCTTCTCTCTCTCATCAACTGAAGATCTCAACCGCTCTTCTTTCTCACGCTCCAAGGGGCTTGCTTTATATGCTAGGCGTTACCACAACAGGCGTTTGCGCCGGTCATCATCAGCAATCTAATCACTTTTTAGTTCCACTTGATACGTCTTCATTAATTTGACACCATAAAATCCAATTTGTATATTTTCTAATGCTTTCACAACGGTTATAATTCATAAATGAAATATTTTAATCTAAACTTCAATTTTATGACACCTCAGCATGGTACCATAATAACTGAATCTGAACATTAAGCATTCAATTTTTAGTGTGACTTTGTTTTTCATACTCCTTCATATATTCTATACTTACAACATATTCTTTTTAGTAATTGTATATTCATTACTCCTTACAAAAAAAAACAATATGTATTCGGAGCAACACGTGTCGTGGACCAAAAATTAAATCGAACGCACAAGTCGTAGTGTTGTTTTTGTTACTGTTATATTGGGGATATGTGTGAAGGTTCTTCATTTCTCAGACGGGAAGATGCCCTCAAAAATGCTCCTTTTAATTATTTAATCCGTATTGTAAGTCAATTAATATCTCTTGTCTGTTGGTCAGCGCCGGCTGTTGCGCCTTCAAAAAATATGTCGCGTTTGGTAGCAGAAACGGGGCGAACAATTGACATCAGTTCCCAAACTTATCCTTTTGAAACGAACTTCTGGCGGTGAATGACCGCAGCGTTTTGAACAAAAGGGTTGTTTATATGTAGTGCTCGTGCAAGGGTTCAACCTTTGCGTTCGACACATTAGCTAAACGAAAACCATGCAGTGGAGCATAGTGGAATGTGAACCATTACATTGTCGAAGCTCGTTTTACATTTTGCAAACAATGTGACTGATACAAGAACGAAGTGTTTCAAGTAGGTATTCTACTTTTATAAAAAGTTTATTTTCATTTAATTGCAAAATGAGATATATTATTACAACATTCTTATTTGCCTAGAATATACTCAAATTAGATGAAATTGCTCATAATATGCATTTCAAAACATATTTCTTTCTAAATAAAAAATGCATATATTCTGTAGTTATACTGTGTACACATTTTCATAATTAGAAAAGAGAAATCTGAGTGAAAACTTATGATGTTCCGAGGAAATGTTGAGCAGCACATCTTTTTAGTCGCTGTCAGCAGCTCTCGTTAGTGCAACTAATCTCGCTTAAGAGTGCTATCTCCGCAACTGAGCTTTCGATGTGTTGTTAGGAGTATGTGTCAGAGGGCAAAGCGTTAAAAAGTCCCGCGACATCGCATAAGGGTTCTGAAGAGAAGGAATCGGACGTGTTTTACAGACTAGCATACCTACTCAACACCCACCATGAAATTATATAGATCAATACATTCAAAAGCAACTACTTGGTTCTCATAATATTAGTAGCGACGTCTTCTGGTTACAGAATAGGAAATCTTCAAAAAAGTACTTGCAAAAAGGCATTGAAAGTTTGAGAACTCGTGAATATATATTCTGAAAAAGGTTATGAGGAATCATAACAGTACAAAACATATGAATTAACATTTATCATGATCATAACTGAAAATAGTAGTTTATTAATTTAGTCTTTTCGTTCTTTATAGAAAAAATATCTCAAATGGATAGGGTAGAAACGTAGAAATAGATAAGGGAAAAATAAATGGGAATCTAGTAAAACGAATGTGAGTAAATAACATATGTAAGACATATAGAGGGAGTAATATATTTTTAAGTATTCAATAGATGTTTTTAAGGTGGTATATTCTCTGCAAATTCAAAAAGTAGCTTACAGTATAATGCTGTCTTTCTGCTATGGAAAATAATTGTAATTTCTCAGAAATTCAATCTCAGTGCATAACAAACTTTACAGATGTGTTGCTTTTCTTTGTAATACGCAAAAGAGTGCACAACATTTTGTCGCTTTTATTCTTTAAGAAGATTATACGAACTCTTAGAATATTTTGACATTGCTAGACTAGTCACTGTTGCATCTTGTTATTTTCTATGACAAATTCCTTTCAGAATAATATATTCTCTGCTACAGCTAATTACATCTTTCATTTGTCATCGTCATCTCCATTATGGTCAATGAGCCAACGTTTATGAAAACGTAGACCCACTCGCCTGAAAAAACAGCAGCTTCAGAACGATAAACTGATGATTTGAATCGCAGTAAATGTCAAGCATTACATAGCACAATGTTTGAAGTCATGTAAATTCATCTGAGAATCATAGTAATTCACAATCGAAAGAGTTTATTTACACTTACAATTATGTAGCCTACGGAAATTCCTCGTGA
>BOPP01000042.1:3011879-3022163 GCA_017312745.1 Gryllus bimaculatus
GAGAAGGTCAGTTACCCCGAAACTGTAACTAATAAAACCAAACCCTTCTCAAAATTCTACACTATAAATTTCATGTTCAAATTAACGTATTACAGCCTGTGAATATTCAAATTGAAACTTTGGTCTAATATTGAATCTGATGAGAATATTAAGAAACGTTTTCCAGGTATTATCCACACCGAATTCGAAATAATCGTAATGTTCATATCCATACATTATTCGAGCACACATTCTTTTCAGAAGCAAATGAAAGGTTGCAAAAACTACAAAACCTTGATTATACGCTCTATTCCTTTCAATACAATCGTTGCTAGAAGGACTTCCCTGAATTACTGCTCCCTGTTCAAACGAAGAACATCCAGCGTTGGCTGAGCTTTCTGATAATGTTACGCAAGATGCTTAAACATGGGACTGCGAACTGTATGTCACAGTACACATGTTACGTAGTCCATTGTCGGTTGAATACAAAATCTAACTTCAGGATTCAAATCAGCTTTCAAAAGAGAATATCTAGGCAGATCGAGATCTCTACAAAACATTACGAAAAGATGGGCTGTTACAAATATATCTACGTCTTTTCAATCGCGTCTTAAATGACCTGAAGTTTGAAAAATTCTGATACTACATTACATACCAAACACAAGCATCCCATCAAATTCGGCTGAATTCGATTTCACATTTCTAGATAAAACGTTTCCCTATATCCTTGACGTTACGGCACGCAAACTTATCCACAAGACAGAAGATTCTCTCCAAACCAAGATCGTTTTTTAAATGTTATCGTGTGATCGTAAGGGATTTATGTTTACTCATACAGTTCAAACAGTTTTTGTGAGTTTTCGTAAGGACTAAAGCGTATTTTTGGGACTAATAGGAAAGTTAAAACTTCACCACTGGCGGGTACAATCCATGCATTTTCATTGCATTCGCGAGTTCCACAATGTCGACAAGTTTGAAATGATTGAAACTGTTTTAACTATTGGCTGACAAAATATGTAAATTATGTTAAATTTACTGCAAATTTTGAGAAAAGCTTTATCAAAAGTAGGTTCTCAATTTCCTAATCACCGTTTACCAATCTGGCTCGTTCTTTCTTGAAGTCTGGCAAGTTAAAATTTAATAATTATTTGCATTTGTTTTAAATGTGCCCTGTCAATTGATCTCAATATTGTTATTATTAATTTTAGTGTTCTGTTTTTTCAAACACACAACGAAAAAGGCAAGGGCGGAAGACACAAGAACGAAGATGCAAGACTCGAGAGGTAGACGCGAAGAAGAATTGCACAACCACGAAACTTAAAATGTGAACATGAGTGCGACGCCGAGACACCGCGACGCGAGACACGCGACGCGAGACACGCGACGCGAGACATGTGACGCGAGGACATACGACGCAAACATTGACGTTCGCGAGAACGCGACGCGAGACATGCGACGCGAGACAC
This sequence comes from Gryllus bimaculatus, assembly GCA_017312745.1. NCBI lineage: Eukaryota > Metazoa > Arthropoda > Insecta > Orthoptera > Gryllidae > Gryllus > Gryllus bimaculatus. The sequence continues at coordinate 3,013,325 of BOPP01000042.1, forward strand.
GGGACGCGAAACATGCTTCGCGAGACATTAGACATGCGACGCGAGACATGAGACGCGAACATTAATATGCCTAGACATGAGACGCGAGGACATGCGACAGCGAGTCATGCGTACGCGAGAACATGCGACGGAGACATGCGACGCGAGACATGAGGACGCGAGACATAATATGCTAGACATGAGACGCGAACATGCGACGCGAGTATGCGACGCGAGACATGCGACGCGAGACATGCGACGCGAGACATGAAGACGCGAGACATAATATGCTGAGACATGAGACGCGAGACATGAACCACGGAGACCATGAGACCCGAGACATGAGACCGAGCACATGAGACCCGCAGACCTGACGCGAGAATGAGATGCGAGGCATGAACGCGGACATGAGACGCGAGACATGCGATGCGAGACATGAAGACGGAGACATAATATGCTAGACATGAGAACGCGAACATGGCGACGCGATCATGCGACGCGAGACTGCGACGCGAGACATGAGACGCGAGACATTAATATGCTAGACATGAGACGCGAGACATGAGGACTCGAGACATATGAGACCCGGCAGACATGGGACCGAGACCTGAGACGCGAGACATGAGATGCGAGCATGAGACGCGAGACATGTGACGCAGACATGCGGACGCGGACATCGACGCGAGACATGCGACGCGAGACATGCGACGCGAGACATTGCGACGCGGAGACATGCGAACGCCGAACATGCGACGCGAAGACATGCGACGCGAGCGTGCCGACACGAGACATGCGACACGAAATGCGACACGAGACATGCGACGCCGAGACATGCGACACGAGAACATGCGACACGCAGACATGCGACACGACACATGCGACGGAGACATGTGACGCGAGACATCCGACGCAGACATGCGAAGCGTGACATGCGAAGCGTTGACATGAGACATTAGAGAGACATGCGACGCGAGACATGCGACGCGAGACATGCGACGCGAGACATGCGACGCGAGACATGCGATGCGAGACATGCCACGCGAGACATGCGACACGAGACAAGCGACGCGAGACATGCGACGCGAGACACGAGACAAGCGACGCGAGACATGCGACGCGAGAAATGAGCTCCGCGACGAGTATTGGGAGGCGTTTGATGTGTGGCCGTCTAGGTCATGGTTATTAGAGCCGCGGGCGGGCGCAATGAAACCCGCAGTGTGGACGCTCGGCGCTGCTCATTTCCTTGGGGCGCCTGAGGCGTGGGCTTTAGGCTGTGATGGAGGAAGCAACAGCAGCAGCACCAGCACGAGGAGGAGGAGAGAGTGAATGAGGAAGATGAGAGCGAAGGAGAGTAGAAGGGAGGAAACGAAGGGAAAGAAAAAGGGAGAGGGGGAGGAACAAGAAAAGATTATAGAAGAATGAGAAGGAAAGGGGGAAAGGAAGAAGGAAAATGAAATGGGAGGAGGAATATAGTGGTGAATATTTATTTGTAAAAGATAAATTATACGTACATACAACTTACTACGTACATACGTAATACAAACACGCACACACAACTATTATCCTTCCAGAGATGTTATAAATTTAAAAAAGTTACGTTAAAAAATCTGGGAACTTTTCACCTATCTAAGTGTGCTCACAATTTGGCGAGCAATAACAAAAAATTATGTTTGGGTCTTCTGTTGTTGAGAACATTTCACTTGTCTCCGATCCCACTCCAATATTAGAAGAGAGTTATTTGGGTTAATATTCCCGGAGAGAGTGCTTCAGCCTTTCTTCTGATGTTTGCTTAGGGTTTGTTATTTTATTTCCTCTCAGTAGTTTTGGCAGAACCCACAATGGAACCATCTCTGCATCACCAGATCAAATGCCACACACGCGGGAACATAGAACGCAATGAGAGGAAAATCACAACGCTGGCCACGTGAAATGTGGGAGGACGCTGAGTGATGTATGCGTCTGCAGCGCACAATGGAGAGAAGGATTCGAGCAACGCGACACGAGTGTTGTGCAATCATCCGTGTTGCTATTATTTCCGTATCCCAACTGATTGAAATTCCCATTTGCGTTCAATTCACCCGTTGAGAGGAGAATCACGCGCCTAACCCACAGACACAGAGGATGGGGGATGCCCTCCAAGATGTAATATTTTGCTATACTTTTATATAAATTTGCGGTTTCAATAAGAATCAATCATTTCGTTCAAAAAACATTACTTACTTATAAAATATGACGTAAACATTTCTCGGTGTATTCATATAATACTGACTAACAAATTGTATATTAGAATATACTAAATATTGCAGATATTCAAAGCATACTGACGAAAAGACTGTTATTTCTCATCGAATAACAATTGTTTAATTTGATTATTTGTTTGTATTTGTGACTTCCAGGTGATTTGTTTTATTATTATTAAGTCAAATATTGACAATTCATTTTGTTGATTTTCATTTCACTTTGAGTAATCTATATTTCATTATATACTGTATGTATGTACTATAGTATACGTGTATAGACTTATCGCTCTAATGTAAACAATAGGGAGTGGATGGTATGCTCGACGGGGCGAGGGTTACAGCTTCATCGAATCTGGTCGCTGTGACGAAAAACGGAGCTTTAGTCATACAAGCATCAACTTGTTACATTCTAATGGCAGCGTTATGATTTCGCTTCACAACTACGGCTCTTTTTCCGCTAGCAACATCAATGGATCTCATTCCTAAATTAATAAATACAACGCAAGGGAAAGTTTATAATTTGAATTATTATTCTTATTAAAATACTTTCTTTAATTCATGCAAGTTTCCATACCAATGCCTAATAACTACTAGCACATAACTATCAGCACTATAACATCAATAATAAATGATAGTGCACTAATAATGATTGATATGCTGATGTTATAAGAAAAGCATTTATTACACCTTGTTTAGAACAGTCAGCCATCAGTAATATGTTGTATTACACTGTCCCTATTTCCTCTGATAAATATTTTCATCTGGTTGGTTTTAAAACAGATTCTGTAAACTATCCACTGAAGGGTATTATTCAGCATCTATGACAAAAACTTTAGTAGAAAAGAAAATACACAGCACAGAAATGAAAGTGTATAAAAATGTTTTCCGGATTGTCATTCATTATTAATAGTATGACAAGCCGTTTAATGAACCACAATTAATCCGGAAAGATTTCCGTTTACTACTGCATTTGACATCTGTCTTGCACCGCGCATTTTTCTCAGCCGAATAGCAACGCAACAACTCCTCGAATCGCTTGTTATTATCTTAAAAAATACACAAAACATAACGTTTGGGTTTGTAAGTCAACAACTCTCTTGTATCACCGTTCGCCTATTCTACTGCGGTTCTCCGTCTTATTGTGTCAAGCGCCTGGAGGGACGATTTGGAGCGAAAAAAAAGGTCTCCTCACGAGCTTTGTGTCTCGGAGCGCGGGATGTCTCAATCGAACAACGCAGCATCAACGTGGAACGCAAACAATTCACCGAGAGCGGAACGACCGCGTCTAAACATCGCCTTCTTTTCAGTGGCGGTTCCGCGAGGGATCGAGATTTCTCCGCTGCAGACGCTACGACCCGCGACCGCCGCCGCCCCCTGGGTGGCGAACAGGCGAACCTCAGACCTCCTGTTGTCACCCTCGGTCGTGAGCTTTTGTTCCGTCGCTTGCAGTTGCCAATGACACCTTCGGAGTCGAGAACCACCCACGTGGCTTCTGTCGTCTGTTCGTGGAAACACCCCGGGAATTTTTTGGTTTAATCTTTAACATCGTCGTTCGTTTTTATTGAGAATCCCCAATAATAATAATAATAATAATAATAATAATAATAATAATAATAATAATAATAATATAAATAACAATAATTCGAATGTAATAATATAGGATAGGCAGTAAGCCGGAGAAACAGTGTAATTACAACAAAAACACCTTAAGACTTTGCAGAAAGTTTCTTTACTAGGGACAGCAAACATAAGAATCAGAATAGATATAAGAGTCAGAATAGTGTAGCGTCACGGCTTGGCAGCAGCCGAGTGCAAGGTAGAGGACTGGGGGATCTAAGCATAGGCGCCAACCAAGACGGGACTTTCCCGAAGGAAATGGGCCGCGCGCCAGGCAGCGCCCAGGGAAAGGCCTTTCCACCGCGCTGGGGTGGGAGTAGTGACGTAGGAGGTCAGTGCACCTTGCGACCTATAAAGACCGCCGTGGCGAGACGCGCGACGCGGGTTCGGTAACGATTTGGTTTCCTCAGTTGGCTCGACCCACAAAAAACTTTGTCGCCGCCCAGGCTGGTGCGGAGTCTCGCGAGGCCACAGTGGTGTTCGACGGTTCGACAGGCGTGATGTGTTCTTTCAAACACATTCGGGCAGGATCGTCAATCCTGCCGGGGCACACCAGCGTGCCTATCTTGCGACGCGGCGCTTAGCAGGCTGGTCGTAGCGTCGCCGCAAGGCAGCACGTAGAGCAGAGGAGGGCTTGCAGTGCGTAGCTCTGGGCAAACCGCCTTAGAGTGAGGATGTAAATATTGTACCCAGTGGTAAATTAAAACTTGGTATATACTCACTCGCATGGTCTGTTTCTCCTTGTGGTGTAGATCCATTACCACACCGACGTTAAGCAGTACGTTTTGAGTCTCGAGCTGAGACTTAGGAAAACGTCACGAAGATGAAGGCAGCGCGCCATAACCCATCAAGACTGGAGACTACACTATTGTTGCGAAACATTGTAGAAGAGGAAATTCATGTTATTCACTGTATTCTCCGTAGATTTGTAAAGACAAAAGTGTGTCGTTGGATAAGAATGAACTTGATATTGCTTTGTGATGTAAAGAAATAGAAGCTGTACCTTGGTATTCTAGATTTCAAGAAATTTTTACGTATCAATCCTCTTCCAGAATTTGAAGCAACCTTGTGAAATCGGGAAACCCAATTCCTTTGGAAAAGTGTTCACGAAGCACAATGTTGGGCTACAAACAATCCTAATATTTGTTCATTCATAATTCATCCTGATGTAGACAAAGGAACACGCTATTTATCGAGACTTCTCATCTCATTGGACGATATGCTTTTCAGGGGGGGGGGGGCTTTTTTTTTTTCCCCCCTCCCTTTTTCAATCAGTGCACGTTCACGAACCGTCAGAACAGCATCAATTTTGAAACACCAGACACGCCTGAAATGAAGAACAGGTCCGGCAGTGACAGACAATCACGTTTTCACTCGTCATTCCTATTGGAGTGTGGTTAAGATACGGTTAGTACTCCCAAATTTCGCGGGATTCAGCGCAACTATCGGATAGCCGAATGTGAAAATTTACAACATCTACGCGATTAAAACTCACTTAAAAACTATACATTTTTTCAAACACATGATAATGGCTTACTTTCCTATTCCATTGTAAAAGGACAAAGCCACACAAAGTTCTGCCACAGCATCCGCCATGATTAAATGATATGTACGCACCAAAAATAGTAAACTATTCAAATATAATATTGCCTTTCTTGCCTCACAAAGGAGAAGAGAACTGACTGTTATTGTCACGAGACGCACAAGACCACTGCGTTTGGAGCTTTTGATTTCAGCAACGCCTTAAAAGTGTCTAGCACCGAACGACGGCATAAAGGTTTCTTTGTGGCTATATTGACGGCCTTTCATGGCAAATGAGCAGTTGTATCAGAACCATAAGCCCTATTCAGGAATTTCCCAGTAACCGTTATTAGATCTACAATTGTTTTTCTGCTCTGCTCTCTAAAAAATGCGTCTAGAATTCTTGAAATTGTCCTGTAAACAAAGAAATTTTTAATATGACAAGAACTTTTTCCAGAAGAAGCGAAAACGTTTCACGTCATTCAAAAGATTGTAAAGCAATTCTTTATTGTCTAAATCGTATTCCTACATAATGCGGCGTCAAGGAAAAGAAAAGAAAAAGAGAAGAGTAACGAGGGTAGCGAAACCGCATTAGTGGGGCTCGGAGACAGGAAGATGGGGTCGTGTGGACAGGTCTGGAGAGACGGATTTGTGAGCAAGAAATCGGAGAGCGAGGGGGGTCAGAGACGGAGTGGAGAGACGAGCCGGTCGAAGACGAGGCCAAATGAGACGGAGAGGCAGAGAAACGGGGGCGGATATACGGAAGCGAGATAGCGGGAAGAGAGACGAAGGTGCGGAGATTACGAGGGCGGGTACGGGGCGGCGATACGGCGGTCAGAGAACGAGGGAACGGAGAGGACGGGGGCGAAAGAGATGGGGATTGAGAGACTGGGGTGTCGATAGACGAGGTCGATGCAGAGGGCTGAAGCGCTCGACGGGCTGGGGACGAGGCAGGAGCGGGAGAACTAGGGGAGGGTACATGCGGGGCGGGGCATGGGGCCGGGACATGAGCCGGGACAATGGAGCCGGGGTACATGGGCGGGACAACTGGGCCAACATGGGCCGGGACATTGGGCCAGGGGGAATAGGGCGGCGACATGTGCGCGGGGCATGCGGGGGGTACAGGGGGACGGACAGTGGGGCGCGGGTGAAGTTGCAGAGAAACGGACGCCGGAAGCAAGGGGATTTAGAGGACGCGATTCCCACGACGGGGAGGGCGGGAGACGGGGTGCGAGTGCAGGGTGCAGGGCGATTGGATTTCCGAGCAAAGCCTTGGACGAAGAAGCTAGTCGGGGGTGCGACCGGCAGCACCGCCACAGCCGCGGGGAGCCACTTGTGGGAGCAGGTTGCGCGGGACGCGCCCGTGTGACCGTGTTCGAGCAAAGCCTCTTTCCACTTGGCCTCCGCATTGCCGCCCGCCGCCCAAATTGGACTCAGCCGCACGGCGCCCGATGACTCCGCACGGCGACGCAGCTGCGGCTTAACGAAAGATGTCACTCCCGCCGATCTCTCCGTCCCCCTCCCCCTCCCCTCCTTCCCTCCCTCTCTCCTCTTCCCCATTTTGCCCGGCCGCCGTCTCCGAGGCCCGCAATGGATTCGGAATGCCGCCGCACCGCGAGCCTGCCGGGATACGAGCGACTGCATACTTAGCGACGTGACAGCTCGGAAAGCAAATGAAGTTGGTTTGTATATTTATCCACGTCAACGTAACGCCCGCTAAGCTCCTTCTAAGCCAGTTGCTTGACATTCAAGCGTCATTCTGTGAAGAACCATAAAAAAGCATAGGCTGAAGTAAGATTAGGAAATACAAGAACATAAAATATTGCAATATGTCTCTCTCTGCGTACTCAAAATACTATTGATTTCGAATCAGGAATGGATGAAGACAATAAGAGGATTCACTGAAAATGTTTTGAGAGATAGGCTACTTATGAAAAGCTGTAAAGTGAATTGTGAACTTTGTGGAACAAAAGTAACTAGTCACTTTCTTAAGGGGAAAAATGGAAATGTGAAATTCAAAATTCGAAAACTTGCAAATAGAATGTTTTGTGAATCCTTTAGAAAAAAATTAACTTTTCTTTTCCTTTACGAGTATTGGATTCAGATGTCAGCATATGCTAACTACAGTATTTATAAGTAATGAAACATCGGAGAAACATACAAACTTGGGAAATGAAATGACACCAACTGTCGAGTTGAACTCCATGAAAATTAATCGCCAAACGAGCTCTTATTCGCGTAATTTCTGTTCGGAAAATTTTACCTCTTTTATTCACCAACTGGTGGTACTATTACAATTTTAACATTTATTTTCCATTGGCTTTTTCCCGATCTGCTTTCAAATGGGCAGAATATTTTATTTTGATGTGAATTTTTTAATAACAAGGCAAATTCAACATTTTGAAAAGTTAACAACTGAATTTCAAATTAGAGAGGGAAAACATATTCGTTTTTAATGATTCAGAATTGCCCCTTGAGATTTGTTTAGAACCATACAATACCTAAGACATTATTTTAAACCTAGTCATATAATACTACTTGAATGGAGTTTGTAATAAATAGCTTTACAAGTTCACGTAAATGATGAAATGTTCGATATTCTGCACAACAATAAACGCGTTTAATATATAAAAGAAGTTCTGAATCACCTTGAGAATATTCAAAGGATTGTAATAATTCAGATTGAAAAATTTGTAACTGAGAGGAGTTTAAATCATTCAAATATGAACATAAAACATATTTTTCTAAGATCCCGGTAAGGAAGTGATAATTCTTTTGCGGATGAACCCTCAAGATTTCCAAGGGTTTCACTAAAGCTTTTTAATGATCTAAATCGCGTTTGTGCAACATACCGCACCTTCAGAGACGATGAATACTTCACTTGATTTCTTCCGAAAAGAAAAATTGAAGGACACGATAGTTAGTCGGGTTCCTTTAGGATTATTTTTTAGAAAAAAATCTAGAAAACATGAGTGTTTCGAATTGATGATATTTAAACCTAATTTAGCAATGAAAATAATTTAAACAAATATTTTAATTGATTACTTTTCGTATCACGTTTTTTGGAGGAAAACGGACGAGCCGGAAAACTGTAAAGGGTTTCAAATTATTTTTTTAGGATTCTGCAAAGAACAAATAAAACTTTTTAACCAGAAATTCCTCGCCGGAAGCGTATAAACTACTAAATAGTATTATATATCCTTAGCAACAATCTACGCTAATAAAAATTATTTTATATCCTTAGTTACTTGACAAAGTAACGATTATGTGAGATTTGTTGAATTGCGTTTCATTCTGTACTGACAAATAAAAGAGAGCATGGCATCTATAAATATTACCGTTGTTGCGATCCACAGACAGTTAACCTCAACACGTCCACAACCATAAGAACTTCTCAGTGACTTGTGTTTGTACTTTTTTTCTAGCTGCGGCCGCAGGCACCAAAGGCCACACGGACGACCCGCACCCTCATACAGCCACTG
>BOPP01000042.1:3022188-3068501 GCA_017312745.1 Gryllus bimaculatus
CGAACGCAAAGTACAAACAAACGCTCGCCGGGCCAACCCCACTTCCGCGCAGCGCACAAAAACGCACCGCCCCGCAGCCCCGAAAGAGCGCGCCGATGGCAGGAGCTCAGGTCAGGGCCCCGCATCCACGCCGCCCCGGCGCCGAAGCCGCGGGCACCACGCCCCGCCTGCCGCCACAGACGGCGCTTCCGCCCGGCCCCGCGCCGCGCCGCGCCGCTATTAATGCTAGCGGAAGACGACGAGGAACGCTGACGGCCGCAGATTGGCGACGAAGATCAGCAGAGAGGCGGAATGAGGGAAGCGGGAACTGGAATGAGCGAAAAACCAAGAGGATAGGTGCTAGGACAAGGGTTGATGTTGAACAGGGAAGATGAACGGGGAATCTGACGGGCTTTGCATTGGGAGGTTGATGCCAAAGAAGGAGATGTGCCCGGAATTGCAATGGGGGGTGATGTGTGCACGGGCTGGTAGCCGGAATTTGGAGTTAAACAAACAAAAGATATCAAGAGGGTCAGGGGTTGGGGAGTAGGCTACGGAAAGAATAAAAAGGTAGAGTCGGCTAGTGTACTAAATAAATAGGAAATCATGATTTACTTCGTAAAGCAGGGAGCGTCGAATGGAAGGTCGCAGAAAGGTCGAGGGGTCGGGAAAGGGGTCACCCGAAAGTTCGGAAACCCCACTAGAGGTCACCGCGCGATCGGAAGAGGTCTGGGAGTCGGCCGGAGATAACGATGTTGGTAGGATAGATGGTTGGTTGGGTAAAAGAATCTAGTGATGTAGCGTGCTGTGGTGGTGGTGCAAAGGTAGATGGAAGTGTGGTGACAGGTGGTGGACACGTGAGTAGGTGGTGGACGGACGGTGGTGGTGCGATGTGTGCGATACGGATAGGTAGCGTTGGAGTTGGAGCGTGGAGTGGAGGTGGAGGTGGGATGGATGGTGGACGGGGAAGTGGTAAGGTAGGTGGTAGGTGATGGTGGTGGTGGGAGGTGGAAGCGTGGAGGTGTGAGGTGGAGCGTGCAGTTGGTGGTGGACGTGGAGTTTTGTGTAGCGAGGTGGAGGTGGATGGTGGAGAAGGTGGAAAAGGTGAAGGAATTGTGCGTGATAATGATGTTCAGATCTTGGTGCATGGCTTAGCGGGATGGCACAGTTGGCGATGGCGGATGCGACAAAGAGGTGCAGCGGGGCGAGCGCAACTAGGAAAGTGACGATGTTGTGTGCGGTGGGGTCGGAAACGTTTGCTCCCGAGAAAATCTTCTACAAATTTATTATAGCCCACCAGTGCTTCTAACTTGAAGAAAGGAAAGGTATCACTATGCTAAATAGAACTGACCCAAATAAGAAAATGAGTTTGAGTTGGCACTGGAAATTAAGATGCAAAATGTAAAATTTAGAGGATGATCACTTAGTCTGGAATGAGTCACTGCACTAAGACCCATGAAACCACGCATCTCAAAAACCAATAGAGAAACAAAATATCAAAAAAAGAATTTTAAGAAAAATACCGCTAACAAAGTAGGACGTTTGTCGAAACACGTGGCGATGAAACTGCCGATGGAAAGAAGCTTGAATTTCGAGATCGCAAACGGCGAGTTCCCAACTGTAGAGATCCGAGGGAGCTCTCAGGTCAGTGCACTGTGCATGGCAACGGCTACGCTTCCCTAATGTGTTTGCTCGTTCATAACGAGAGCAAACCCGGATGTCGCAATTTCCCAGAGCGGGATGACGTCTAAAAATACGAATCTTTCTACCCTCCGCTGCGAGGGCACGTGGCAGGTAGTGACCTTGCCCAGTCGCAATACCTCTGAACCGAGAATTATGAGATTATACAGGCTGTTTTTAATCATGAAATACGCGAATATATTATCCAACTCATCAGGAATAGAGCATTGTTCATCATTTTTGTGACGAAACTCTAACAATTTGTGATGGTACTACTCTAGATTCCATTCAAAACTTGACAATGTCAACTAATGCTGGTTGGATTTTGTAGTTGTACAGATTTACTATGGGAATCAATGAAAATAAAATGTGAAGCTTGTGCCATAGTGGTTTGAGCACATGATTGTTGCAGGTCTTTTTGGACCACTTTCTTTTAACTTTTTAAAGATAGTTAAATTTTTTTTAAACCAAAATGAAGCATATTCTGGCTGATAAAAAAATTGAAATTTTAAAAACATATATTTCCAATGACAATAGAGGTTAAAGTTTGCTTTGAGTACTTTTCCCGGATTATCGTTTTATTAAAAAATAAAAAGTTTGGATGGAATTTCTCTCTATTCTATTCTCTATTCTACCTTGACATTTGGGAAATGTGGGTAATACTTCAATATAATACAACCATTTACAAAATTAAATGAATGAAACATGTTTCCCTTCCTACAAATAAATTAATTACAAGGTGTTCGCACACATCGGAGTGTTCAACACTAATCACCATTCAACGCCACGCGAACATTCAACGCTCATCGTGTCTACTGAGATTTTTATGAGTCGTTCCCAGATGAATCGAGACGTAGAACCGAGACGTTCCCAGAACAATCGAAATCGTACACAGTTAAATTTTGAAGTGCTTTTGAGAAATACGAAAAGATTTACCAGGCAAAATATTAGGTTTTGTAAGACAACCGTTGGCCATTTGCTGGACAGAACCGGGAGGTCAAGTACTATATGAATAGGTGTGAGGGAAAGCGTCGACCCAGGCCGTTGGCCCAAACCTCAAGTGCTAATATCACCCTTCAGATGAGTTGACTGAGTAGCAGATCGAACACGATATTTGAGTCATTTCCACTTCCTTTACTCTCGTGTGACGTAGTTACACAACTCACATTTGCATTTGGTAAGAAACAATTTAACAACAGGAAATCGTGAAACATTATGATTTGCTTTCAAATTACTATTTGTAAATTGATTTGTAAGTGTAACAAGAATTGTGTTATATACTACATAGTAGTATAATCATTCCAATGATCTCCTTTGCCGATATTTTAGTAGTTCTATTTCTCCAAAACGCGCTTGCAACGTTTCTTTACCCGACATTTCTTTGTGGTGATTTCCAAACCATCAGGAATGACAATACCAACAAGAAATGGGTGAATTCCTCAATACAAAAAGACTTCAAATTTCGATTGAATTTTTTTCCGATAATACACTATTATATTTTTAATTATTAATTATATTTAATTATAATTTACAAAAACAACAATATATTGATACTACTCATTCATGGTTCTGAGGGTCCTGTATTTTAGTTATGAGAGAATATTAAATATTTGTAAAGTTGTGTATGTTTGTAAACAAATATAACGATGGTGCCATTTCTCATGCAACTAAATAAGTGATTTCCAACGGTGTCGGTATAGACCCCTTGGATAATGATGATGATGATGATGATGATGATGATGATGATGATGATTAGAGACATTTTTAATTACGTATTCTACGACTGGATGAAACCGTGAACAGCTGATTTACGTCAAGTGCATGACTATATAAATTGTACTATAATTCAGGGATTCCGGGCCTTTTTTATACAAACTACACTATTTTTGTTCTTCGGCGGGTGCGACCCTGTGAGGACGGTGTGGGGTGACCCAAGGTCGCCCTCGGCGTCGGAAAACGCGACGACCAGTGACCTTATCCGTCCCTCGCTCGAGCCACAAAATACCGAAAATGTTGCCTACTGTATACTACACAATCACTTACAGAACAACATAAAATACTACACAAAGCGATCCGATACATCTGATCCGAAATTCGGCATCACCAAACGCCGCATGTTTCTGTAGTATGTGAGCGTCAGTTGCTCATGTTTCGTTTATTTGTAATTACGGAGCTGAATTGCACTTTGATTCTGAATAAATAGTATGCTTGACTGAGTTCCACGGTTATGAGATTCAACAGCGAATACTCTCTTTCAAATACACTACAGTATTCTCGTAGAGCGCTCGAAGACGAGCTTAGTGGAACGAACTCATTTGCACTAATTGCGTCCGGTGGCCGTGAGGCTCGAACCGGGCTCGCTCATCACCACGTACGTCCGCCGGCGGAGCAGCGGTGGTGTGGAGGCGGAGGCTCCGTTCAGCGGTTGGATCGCCAGGGGCTCTCGGAACTGACTCACGGGTCTCGGGAATTCTGAGAGTTGATTCATCCAACAAATCGGTCAAGTGCACAGTTAGCCGGCTGTATTCGCTATCTGTACACTAGTTTGAACACCAAGGGCTTTTGTTTGGAAAGAAATATGAGCTCAACCAAATTGCGCGCTATATATATTTTTTTATTGAAATGAAAGGTGGTTGGTCACCCTTTCTCTTTTGAACTGGATTTATATAAACACTAAACTATAATAAACTAATAACGTACCTAATAATTTAAAACACTTTCAATACATTGACATTAATAGAATTCATGCTTTTCTGTCGTCATTTATTCAATAAGTCATTTTTAAGACCAACTACAATACAACTAGATTGTCTGGGTGGTTTTTGTTTCGAGTTGATATCGAAAACACTAGATGTTTCGACATCAGCGCGAGCAAACTTACGACTGAGAGGTTACGACATAAAGGAAGTCTCTTCCATCACGGGATTGGGGAAGCGAAGTAGGCGAGGTTTTATTTTTAGTTCGAGGTTTCCCTGATTTCAAATAATTGTAAAGATTAGCGAGTGTATAGAAATATATTGCCCAGCAAATCGTCTGACAAATATGACACTTTTGAAATCCCACTACAACAAAAATGTCCACTTCGTATCTATAGAACATTTTTAATTAACAAAAATGAAATAAATTACATTTCTCAGAAATGTGTGACTTCATGTTCACTTTAATAGTGATTAAATTGTTTCAATATTCATAAACTTCCTCCTATTAAAAGGTTTTAGAGAATAAGTTCTGTACGATTTGAAAAAGTTTTTAGGACGTTTTATTTTCCATATATCGTGTATGTAGTACTTTTCTACATTCTCTTTTCTACATTCTGTTTTTATGTGTTATAATCTCGAGGGTTCAGCTATTTGAAAATGACTCAAAGGATAGATTGCTTAGTTCTTACTATGTTCATTTTGGAGTAAGAAATACCATTATCAAAAATAAGTTACAAAACTTTACGTTAAAGATACTTATTCAGTAGCTATCTTCACCAAAAGTGGATGTAATGAAAATACAATAATGAAAAGTAGTAAATGAAAATACATTATTGCAACTTCAAGAGACAAATGTACGCATGCATAAAATGCTAATCGTTCTTTCTCTGCATTATTTGCCCCTTAAATTCCATTCCCAGACGATCGGACAAGGTGATACCTAATGGCACGTCCGCCTTAAGATCTGCGACGGAGATCTCACGCCGACAAGCGTCGGGAAGCGATTCGAGTCGAGCAAAAGCGTCCATCCGCGATCTCTGCGCACCTGCAAGCCAACTTCATCCGGTGGACGGCATCTTCTGCGTCGGCACGTGCCACACCCCAGTCGCGCCACCATTATCTCCCCCTCTGTCCCGCCTCCTCTGACACCGCCTGTCCTCGTCTCGCTTTACCTCCTCTGACACCATCGACCCCCCACGTCTCCGCTGCACACCACATGTGGCCCGCCAACCTCGCCCCTACTCTAGACTCACTACACCCCATTATCATCAACACCCTCGTCCCCCACTATCTCCACTGCTACCACAGACCCCGTATCTCCCCCAACTCTCGCCCACCACATTGGCCCGACATCGTTACTGTCCTCGCCCCTACCCCTCACCACATCCCGTTATCATCATCGCCCTCGTCCCCCACTATCTCCATTGCTACCATCGACCTCACATTTCCCCCGATCTCACCCACTACATTGGCCCTCCATCATCCACTCTTCCCACCTCTACCGCCACAGCCCCTTGTCATCATCACCTTCGTCCCCCCACTATCTCCACTGACACCGGCGACCCCGCCTCTCCCCTCTCTTGCCCATCACATGTGGCCGCCAACCCCACCGTTTCCACCCCACCCCTGCCTCACCACACCCCTCTTCGCCATCGCTCTCTTCCCCCAACTACCTCCACCGCCAGTCACACGACCACCGCCGCCGCCACCGTCAGGACACCGTCCCCGTCCTCGCCGACCGTGCCCACACCGCTGGTGCCCTGGACCCCTCCACAACCGCTGTCACTGCCACCGCCGCCACCACCGACAAGTCAGCGTCCCCGCCATCGCCCCGCTACCATCACCATCCCCGCTCCCCTTCCCGCTCGCCGCCACCTGCACCGCTTCGCCGCGGGCAAGATCTGCGTCCACGCGCCGACGCCCGCATACGGACGGATGGGCGACCGGGCGGGCGTGCGGCCGGGCGCCGCCGGAAGACGAACCGGTGCTGCTGGCCTCTGCGCACGTGCCAGCCCGACTGCTCAAGCGCGAACGCGGGTAGTCAGGCGAACGACAGGAGGAAGACGACTGGTGATTTGAATTTCCTGAGGTTCAAGATGGGATGGAAGATTTACTCTTCTAGGAATTTGCCCGCAATGAAAAGGACCTTTGAATTGCTAAGTTCTAGAAACAAAGGAATGGGTGTTTCAGAACGGAATGGGCACTTAAAGTTGTTTCGTTTTCAGCATCCAGAAACTCTCTTGTATGCAGTTATCAGACTTTATTTTCTAAACAGCTACCTAATTACAGAAAATATATTTCTTTCCTATCCTTTAAAAAGCTCAATTTTCTCTTATGCTCATATATTCATTGTAGTTTGAAGATGGGGGGAAAAGCCATGCCCTCGAAACGTCGCAGAACAAACTTTCGACTACCTAATGAACATAAAAGCGTTTATGTTTAAAACGATGTGAGTTTTTTCAAATAGTTTTTTAAACTGAAGTCTGTGAGAAAACCTGTCGTCAAAATCATCAAATATATTCACCACCTAATTAATTTTCAATTATTAACTCCATTCTGAACTAAACATTAAACCACAAATAAACCTAATGGCTTACATATCGAAATTCTACATACCGTACCAAAATATTCCAGCAATATCCCAGCTCATACAACATACAAAACTACAATCTTATCACTTATACCTTAATACATACCGAATTACTACACCGAGGAAAGAATATAACGTCTTCTAAGCAAATATCATGATTTTCTTCTGTTCGTGGTAGTAATAGTTACAGGGCAATGTTGACGGGTCCATACGCATATGAAAGTTGACGACGAAGGCCCGGCCAATCGTTTCTGAGATAAAAATTAAATTTATAACGCATCTGAGCAACGCTTCATTTTCAACACATTTTATAACAGACTAATTTGTTTTTCGAAATCGTACGGAGATTCGATTGTAGGAGCGGGATAAAGCATATAACGTATTTATCATCTAATTTTTGACGTACTTTGAGTTTAAGGACGCACCAACTCCCTAGGTCATTGTGACTAGGGTTGCGATATCGATGTCGATGCTTTTAAAACATCGATGTTTCTATAAAAATATCGAAGTTTTAAACATCAATGTATTGAAGCCGATAGTTTTTAAATATCGATGTTTTGAGATCGATGTTTTTATGTTTTCCATGTTTTGTTCGTGAATGAAAAATTCGCATAATAACAATTTTGTAAAAGTAAAAATATGAAATAATAACTGATGGCACCTCTATATAAGCTTTCGAACCACGCAATCGCGGTTTGCATTGCCTTCATTGTACTTCGTAACCTTTGTCTTTCGAACACGAAAATATAGTTTTATCAGTTTTAAGTTAAATTTTAATTTTAAATTAATATACTAAGTCTCAGTAAAATTAATTTTTGTTGCGCAAAAAAAATTATCTTAGAGGTTATTAAACCAGCTTTAAAACATCGATGTGTGAAAGTTTTCTATTGATTTTGTTCAATGTATTATAATCGATGCTTTTATTTTGAACATCGATGTATACCAACATCGGTGTTTTGTTGTCGGTGTCTCATCTATAATAGTAACCCATTTTAATGAAATTAGTATTAGTTGGTGAAGTGAATAATGCAGATGGTAGAATGAAACGCAGAGGAAAGAGGAGAATGTCGAAAAACCTGCTCACGGTTCGCCTCGTCGACCATAAATGTTACAAGTGTCAAACCCCAGCGCCAACAAAAGAAGGCGTGTGAGCTAGAAATTACAAGGATCCACCCCCTCATATTCTCATAGAAATAATTCATTACTGACAAACTATACTACACCATTGTCAGCGAAAACTCTTTACTCCATTACCGGATGAACGGTGGGACAATCTTTCTTTGCCAGAAACAAAACAAGTCGCCATTTCGCGAAATGTCCACTCCAATCACCCCGAGGGAGAGCGTGGCGGAGACACGTCCGCACGCGGAGTGTCGTGTGGTTTAGAGCGTGACCTTCGCGCGGACCGCGTCCAGCGCGCGGCGCGCGGCGGTAATTGCCGGCGACTGGACGGCGCGGGTGACAGGCCGAAGTCCGTCCGCTTCCTGCTTTCTCCGGAGGCGGGGTCGCGGGCCGGGCCGGACCGGACCCGACCGGTTGGGCGCGCGCGACCCCGCGACACGTGGCCTGCGGGACGCACGCCCACGCTCTGACGCACGCGCCAGCGCCTGGCGCTCCCTTCGCTCTTGCGCGCTCTTTTGCTTCCCACGGCGGGGGCTTTGGATGGCTCTTGACGAAATGTCAACTTTCTTCTTACTCCTCCTCCTCTTCTTCTTCTTCTTCCTCTTCTTCCTCCTCTTCTTCTTCCTCCTCTTCTTCTTCTTCTTCCTCTTCTTCTTCTTCTTCCTCTTCTTCTTCTTCTTCTTCCTCTTCTTCTTCTTCCTCTTCCTCTTCCTCCTCTTCTTCTTCCTCCTCTTCTTCTTCCTCCTCTTCTTCTTCTTCCTCTTCTTCTTCTTCCTCTTCTTTTTCTTCCTCCTCTTCTTCCTCCTCTTCTTCCTCCTCTTCTTCTTCTTCTTCCTTTTCTTCTTCTTCTTTCTTTTCTTCTTCTTCTTCTTCTTCCTTTTCTTCTTCCCCTTCCTTTTCTTCTTCTTCCTCCTCCTCTTCTTCTTCCTGTTCTTCTTCTTCCTCTTCTTCTTCCTCTTCATCTTCCTCCACTTCTTCCTCTCCCACTTCTTCCTCTTCCACTTCTTCCTCTTCCACTTCCACTTCTTCCTCTTCCACTTCCACTTCTTCCTCTTCTACTTCCACTTCTTCCTCTTCTACTTCCACTTCTTCCTCTTCATCATCTTCTTCTTCCTCTTCATCATCTTCTTCTTCCTCTTCATCATCTTCTTCCTCTTCATCATCATCTTCTTCCTCTTCATCATCTTCTTCTTCCTCTTCATCATCTTCTTCTTCGTCTTTTTATTCTTATTATCAATATCATTATTGTCATTATCATTATCATTGTCATTGTAATTATCACTGTTAATACGAGTATCATTAGGGATCAATTAATTCATTATTAATCTACCTCCTTGGGTTCATAGGACTGTCGGGCAGACATCACCAATATCTTTTAAAGAAAAAAATTATACTCATAATGGGTAAAAGTATTGTAATAATATAAAATAAATATTTAAATTTCGAATTTTAAATTTCAATTAATTTCAATTAATTTGGTTTGATGAGATCAGTATTTCGATAGTATGAGGGAGTGCCATAATTCGGCTCCTTTACATATTACTCCAGCCCTGCTTTTTATCAAAGTGGTTTCCAATAAGTTCATCAAAGTTAACGTACTATTGATACCGAACTATTATTTGGATGTACAGCAATAAACTTAAAAATACCTGATTTTGATTGAGGAGTTTTTGACAAATTTTGTTTATTTCAATACTTATTATAATTTCATCAGATTTGACATACAAAAATGTTTTGAACAATGACTTTTAACTTTTACTTTAGGGTCTACAGCCCTACGTAGTGTCTAGCTATCAAATAAAATTTTAAAATCTTAACATGTAGAATATACTACTCCTTTAACTACTTTCCTTCATTTTGTGTCGCATTTGATAATTCCTACATCAATATAATCGTGATTTATAGTACAGCACATACCCATGTTTGTCTTTCAATTCACTGCATTATCAATATTTCGCTTTTCTGATTTTTATCTCGAGTTTCACGCATACTCTCCTGGGCTCAAAGAATAAATTAATCAGTTAATTGTTATCTGTTATTACATAAACATAAATTATAGAGTTGTTCTTTAAGAGAAGATAACTACGGATTCTGATCACGAACATCCGGATTTTAAATTGGATGGATTCAGATCAAGTCTTTTTTTCAACGTTCTACCCAAAATAAAATGCAATTAATTTAAATATTGTAGGACCCCTTTGAACATTCTCAATGATTGATCATACTGAAATTCTTCTTTCCCTGAAAAATAGTTAATAATGCAAAAATAATATATCACCGTAGTATTTTAATTACGAGGATACAAATATCTTTCATTTTGTAATAGAATAATTCAGTTTTGTATGTAATGAAGGGAGTTAGAAAGGTAGAAAGCAGTAATTTTCATTTATATGCGAATATTAAATTTACATGGAAGTAGCTGGTTTGGCCCACGTGTGCCGTGAGCAACGCAAAACACAAAGGAAATCTTTGTGCAGAGGTCACTGGTTGACACGGTTGCAGGATGTTATTAAGGACGCATCATTGGCTTTTATAGAGCCTGTTTCAAGGTGTTTGTAAATTAATTTTCATTGGCCTCTATTGCCTATCGTATTCAAAATACACCGAGGCCCTCACGTAGGACGAAAAAAGGCAGACAAAATAATTCAGAAAATATAGGACGGCAGCGTCCTGGACGCTAATGTCGAAGTTAACGCGGTTGTTGGTACAAACAAGGCCGTGGGCGTTTCCGGCCGCGAGTGTTGGCGTGGATGTGATCGTGAGGGACAATGTGGATGTCGGAAATACTCGAAGTAAAAACGAAGGTCGGATAGGTGTAATCGTGTGCATAGTCAGTGTGAACGTGGGCGCGACGGAGACATGAATGAGGGCATGGAGGCGAGCGTGGACGTGGGTGGGAGTTTAGTGTAGCGCGGACGTGGTGTGAGCTTGGTGTAGCGTGGACGTAAGTGTGAGCTTGGTGTAGCGTGGACGTAAGTGTGAGCTTGGTGTAGCGTGGAAGAGATGGTGATTGTGAGCTTATGTAGTGTGGACGTGAGTGTGAGTGTAAGCTTAGTGTAGCGTGGACGTGAGTGTGAGCGTAATATAGTGTTGACGCGAGTGTGAGTTTAGAGTAGCGTGGACGTGATGGTGAGTGTGAGCTTAGTGTAGCGTGGACGTGAGTGTGTGTGAGCTTAATGCAACGTGGACGTGAGTGTGAGTGTGAGCTTAGTGCAGCCTGGAAGTGGCGGTGATTGTGAGCTTAGTGTAGCGTGGACGTGAGTATAAGTGTGGATGTGAGCGTAGTTTAGAGTGGACGCGAGGGTGATGTAGCGTGGGCATGAGAGTGAATGGATGTGAGTGTGGGTGTGAGAGTGTGTGATCCTGTGAGTGAATGTAAATGTTTATGTCAGCAATGACAAGAAGATTTGTAAAGACTGAAGATGGATACCACATCTTAATCCTAGTGGAAAATGAAGGACATAGAAACTAAATATTATTTTAAGACAATTTTTTAATGTAAGAAAAATTTTTGCACTACAAATTCCCGGAGAGGATATCATTAATTTTTTGTGCTCGAAAATAAGCTGACTTGAAGAACGCGTTAATGCACCCTGCATTTACCGGGGCTCAGTACCACTATCTGCGTAGCAGGTGCATGTAAAGTTAACTGAGGGAATCAGCATTTTACTAGATCCGATTTTTATCCGATTTTGTGTTAGCCCTGGACGGCATGGAAGATGAAATGATGGTAATGGGGAGTGAAAGGACGACACACACATACATACACAAACACATCCATGTCCGAGGCGGAACTCAAATGCGCGATCTATTGGCCCGAGACCTCTACGGCACTAATGCCTTAGCGATCTGTCATCTGATCGGTTATCTTTCATTATATTAAAATAGTAAATACTCGTTAGCACATATTCGCTTAACGTGAATTTCGCTGTTATATGAACAAAATTTGGGCCCCGACAAGGAAATATAATAATGTGGATAATCAGATGAAGAGCATTTTTGTAAAACGAACGTCGGTTATTCCGGGCCCTTAGAATTCTAGTTAATGAGAGTTTATTATATAATGAACAAAACTGAAATCTTAAAATATTGATTAAGAAATTTCATTATTTAGCGATCCCTGTTGTTATTCACAAATATGTGTAAACATCACTAAACGAAGCAAATTGGCATCTGAAGTTTGCACATTTGGAGTTCTAGATTGTAAGATAAATGCGAATATTATTTTTTGCAATTTTATTGAAGTGTGTTTAATTCACAATTAAATTTCAATACTGATATGATTAGATTCCTGTTACAATATGTTCGTTAGCTAATTTCATAAATAATACTGGCAATATAACGCACATTTATTATTTCATTACTAGAAATTCAATTTTTAAATAAATTACCAGTTAGTTTTAAAGAAGAGAATCGAGAGCGGCCTTCTGCTACGTGACAAGAGTCGCGACCATAACAACCGCTGAAAGAATTCGAATACAGAGATTTGTGAATTGTTTGTCAATAGTATAGCACCAAACCAAACTGATCTAAACTAAATATAAAATAAGCTAAACTAAGCGAAGGTGGAGCACTGAAATCCCCTTATTCATTTGTACCAAAATTAGAGTAAATTTCATTTTTGAATGATCTGAATAACAAAGAGGTTCAGTAGTTGTTAACGATGAAGTTTTTTCTCGAAAAGCCTGCTGTTTACTTTGCTTTTGTGGTCAGGACACATTTACTAGAGAATAACTTTTCGAAGATAAACAAAACAAGCATTAAATCTAATCAAATCCTGCTTGTAAAAAATCGGACACTACAAACATAACATATTGTAATAATGCAACAAAAAAAGAGAGAAAAAACACACACGTCACAGAAAGGGACAGCGCAGTCAAATATCTATCCTGTTTCTTCAAAGTTTAACGCTAATTGGAAACAGTTTCTGTACCAAATATTTATTTTTAATAAGACTTCACCTTTAGATTTCTTAGGTCCTAATATAATATATAATATACAATAAATAATGGTAGATATGTAATAAATAAAGCATCATATATACTAATAAGTAAAATATAATATGATAATTGTGTAAAGCTCGTACAAATTTATTTTCGGTTTTGTGCCTCTGTTTTACCTCGCTTGTGAATGTTCATTTAATGAAAAAATCCGAACAACTTCCTCAATCTGGTGGTCAATTGATTAACGGCAAAAATTGTAAGTTGATTATTGACTTTCAGAAATGAGTGATTCTTTAGCATTCGTTTAACATAATAGAATTACAAAAAATAAAAACAATTATCTTCCGCTAAGTTCATAAGAATATTATTTTTAAGAAACCGTATAAGTTTCTTCTACACAACTAAACAGGAAATCGAGCATGAGTTACTTGAAGTACGTCTACAACTTGAAGTTTACCCTCTCAGCAGTATTTAATATTACACGTGTTTCCCAGCTAGCAAACTTCCTCCACAACACGTTAAATATTTACCTCGCGAGTAAACATACGATATTTAATTTAAACCCAATACATAACGTTTTCATTCGACACATTAAGAGGATCAAATAAAAAAAAGCAACTCTGTTTGGTCGTCATATCTTGCCATTCTATAGCGCACTCGAGCGCCATTTTTCAAAACGAATTGTATGCGTTTCCGGTTTTCGTCTGCCCCCTCCCTCCACGAAATTTATTGCGACCGCCAATGAAAAGCAACGAACGAAAGCCGGATTCCGCAATGAATACAATCGCGTTTTCCCCCGCAGCAACTCGTCCTCCTTGCCTTGATTACTTTTCGGCGGGAGAATCCAACACGAGGAGCACGAGCGGGCGACAGGGGATGGTAGACGCTTTCGCGAATCGTTATTGGATGCGTAGTCGGTCACAAGGGGCGGCTTACGAAAACAGCCCTCTGCCCCGCAGACCCGAGGCTGCAGTTCATAGCAGAAGAAGACGCGAAAAAATGAAAGTACGGAAGCGTAGGCAGCCCGCCGGATGGCGGTGAGGGGGGGGAGAGGGAGTTAAGGGGAGGGGTGGGGAGGAGACGTGGGACGGGGGCCCGCTTTTCATATCGTGAAGCTGGCGAGCTCCAGACCGGGTGCGGAATTATGAAAAGAAAATATTGCCATGAATTAATTTGAGGCATGAGATGAAACCGTCCAGTAATAAAAGATAACATCCGCGCCAGCGTTAAAAACGAAATTAATTCGCCGCGGGGACCTAAAACGAAGACAAACACTGAGTAATTAAACGGGATAGCGCCGGGACAAATCTGTCCGATACACACAGCTAGCAGTCGAAATATCGTTTATGTGGCATTAAGAGGATTAATTTAATTGGACGTATGGAAGAACTCCACACGTTACGTGCTCGGTAACAAAGGATGCACATTATTTCATTCTTCCTTGAGGCATTCCAGGCCGTCCTCCAAGTTTCGCCTTTCAGGAATGATTTATTGAATTTGTTGGACAGTTCGCACATGAAACTTGCACTGAACTCGACGAAGGCGAGGTAATACCATCAGCTCAGTCAGGATTCATATTACAAGAGCAAGGGGTGATTAATTTAGGGCAAAGAAATTTCGCAATAGCGCAGAAATTTCGCAATCCTCGAAAGATGGATATGGAGGAGAAAAAATTGGCAATATCCAGGAAATTTTCAAATTGCATCAGTAATATGTCTTCCAGATTCAATATATGTATTCATAACGGGACTATTGTAGGCAACGAAGTAATAATGTAAAGGAATTTTTAAATTAATTTATGAAGAATTTTAATGCATTATGATAAATATGTTTGAACTGAAAGCAGGAATATCAATTGAACGCGCAATATTACTTTTCATACATTTCACAAAATTATTATGTAATTTATAAAATGATATCTTTCAGTGCGAATTTATAGTACAAGGTACTATAGTACAAGGTACAGGGAGAAGTTTACTTAAATTAATATCAAACGATTCTTAAAATTTAATATATCTTTCGCCTTTGTTTTCATTCCCAATACACAGAGCATATATAAAACTCAGACAAGCAAAACATGCCGTAAATGAATATGCTTACATTTTTGCTGTTTTTTGATCTGAATGAATATTACACCATGACACTATTGCACAAATGTAATACAATATAGTGTTAGAAGAGTTCTGTTATTGACTGCGTGACTGGATTCATCCGATTACTTTTTTGTAAATGACATAGCCTACAACGCAATGAAGTCAATTTTAAAGTAAATATCGTTATGATCATGTTTACATTTATTTATACTTAAGAGACAATACAAGTCGCTTAATTTTGCTTCCCGAACATCACAGATTGTTTAATTTACAAACCCTATAAACTAACCTACAAAACATAACGTATTGTTCTTATAAAAGCTTTTATTTTAATGTAGAATCATCCTTCGATCAGCAATCATAAAATGTATTAATATTAAAAACATACCATATGCTGAATACATTTAACGCAAACTTTCCAAAAAATTAAGAATGAAGGCGTCGATCAACAATAAAAATAAAATCATTTTCTGGTTAACATTTTATAAAGGTAAACTTTTGTAATTAGTATTCAGAAACATACAATCTATATATGATTGATTTATAATTCAGACTTTTGTGGTCAAATGCACGAATAATTTTCTACGCTATTTCCCGCATTGCCAAGAAATCACAGGAGTAGATTCATTTTCTTCGACGTGTACCGCAGCTGCATGTAAGCAAAAAGCTTTCTAATATTAAATTTGTTATGATAACTCTTGTTATTTAGTTGTTCAAAATTCATTTTTCGACAAGAAAATATTAAACTCAATTAACATAAATATGAGAAGTATGAGTATATTACAAACTGCGCAATAAGTACTAGGTAAAAAAAAACTGTACTCACATAACCACCACGAAGGCACTTCCAGGGCTCCTCCTTCGCCGTGTACCGAATTTCCAAATGATTTAAATCAACACTTTTAACGCGTTCTTATTTACACTATTATTGATGAACATGTCACATCCACACTTTCACAATACACTAAGCGCGAAAGAATGAAAACTAGCTATACGACAATCATTGCAGTTTTTCCAGACCTCCGACGCGCTCGCGAGCTGCACTAATACTAAAGTTCTTCAGGAAAAATCTGCCACGTAGTTGTGACGTTTCCATGACGTACTAGTTCCGACACAAAGGGAGAAATGGCTTCAAGGACTTTCGGAACCTTGACAATTTTGGAATTTCGAGGTAGAGAACGATAACTCAGGCAAATAAAATCATTGCTTTTATGTCCAAGGGTACTGTTCATTTCTTTCCTGCAGAGAAACTTACTTTCAGTACGTGAGAGGGAAAGATTGAATATGTTGAAAATAAAAGAAATTGAATTTCAAACTCGTGATTTATTAACAGCTTAAAAATTATAAATTTTACTAAATAATACTAAATTTAAAAAAAATGTATTTCTTGCCCATTCGGCCCTTTGGCCGTTATTGTTTACGATAGATACATTATTGTACATGAGGACGAACAGCCTCTTCCATTTACATCAGGGCACAAGTACACTTACTTGAGCTTATTTTTCAGTCTATACATAGTTTCTGTTTATCTTAATACAAAAATATTCAAAAATATACTTACTAATTAAATATACAAAAATATACAAAATTCAATATACAAAGATACACACAAATATACAAAATACAATATACAAAGATACACCAAAATATGCCTGAAGTAAAAATACCACACTTGTGAATAACATACATATACAATTATTACAATCCCATATATTCATAACATTATTATAACTACCAGCGATTTCTGGTGGCTTTAAGCGATCTTTTGGAAAGCGTGACAATATCTTGGATGGTGCAAAAGGCTTAAATAAATTTTTTTAATAGTTTATTTATGTACTCTTTAATGCAGATAATGTATAATTTTCTTTGGATTTGTGCATTAGGAATAAACTAGGGAGCTTTGGTGACCAGAAATTTGTTTTGAATTTTTTCCAATTTACTAATATGCGTGTTTACGGCGCCTCCCCACACTGAGCACGCATAGGTGAGCGACAGGCGAATTATAGATTTAAAGATTGGTACTCCGTTTTCTATTCTTAGTACTAAATGTAACGACTAATAGTTAGGGCAATAATAGTTATTTATTTTACAAGTTCTGTGAAGTTTAAGGACAAAAGTAATAGTTAACCGGCCGAGTTTTTAGTTTATAACAAACATTTCTTGTTGGTTTACTATTACAAAATTTCAAATTAAACGTTTTGTAATTATCACATTGAAGAAGTTATCCTCCATGATCTGTGTCTAAGTCGTCGACGTGGGTAGCATTGCCTTTGATCAATCCGTTGAATGCGTCGATAGTTGATTATTTATAAAATTGCCGAGGGATTTCGAAGCAAATGGGCAAGAAAAATGTCGATCACTTTCAATATTTTCATATCGAATTGCAATTTTTGCACAACACAGAATAATTCCAAAAAATGTGCTGTAAGTGTATTCTACTTTTTACTTTTGAAGAAATTGAAACGTACATGATGTATTCAAGTGGAACTTCAATTTTTTGCAAGAAATAGCTATATGATAAAACAGAAATGCTATAGTATGTTATTTGTTAATGTTTTAAAAGAAATTTTTTACAACACATGATTTTAAATTGTACCAATCATGCATTGGCCGTTTTCTTTTAGTAGCTAGTGCGGAAGTATTGACACGCAAGAATACGTTTGACAGAGCAATGCGGTCTACGGCGATGCTCAACTGTTTCAGAACCTGTCCAAAAAATCTTGTACCGTCCTTAAGCGGCCCCTAGACGGTCAATACTTACGTCAATATATTACCCAATTTTTTATAACAATATTGCAAGGGAAACTTACATCACGTAATATTTTTGCACAATAAATTAGTTATCCGCTGACATTTCTTTAGTGAAATAAGAAAATAGCAAGTTGTGTAGCAATTGCGTTAGTTATGGTTGCAAAAAAAGAAGAAAGAAAATAAGCACATATGGATGAAGTTATGGTTCAACAAAAGAAAATAATACACTCATGAAAATTTATTATCCGAACTAGGAATTAGAGAACCAAGTCATTTTCAAAACTTTCTGCGGCTAGGTGAAATAGTTCTGTTAAATGGTATAAAATAGGGAAAAGTTTAGGTGTAGTTTTGATACTTTGGTTCTACGTATTTTTGTGATCGCAGGACACAAATATCAAGTTTGCCCTCCCAAAAAATTGCTTGGAAACACGTTTTTTTACGCAAAAAATCTGTTACAAATCCGGATTCTTTCTTTTTTTCAAAATAACTAAAAAACCATCCACTTTTCGTAAATGATCGTCCAATGTGAAATAAAATAAGATTAAACCGCCTACATTTTATGTCAATTTTTTCTCCAACCTGCCACTTAGCCGCAAGAGCAACGTGAAATTTGGTGATTTTATGAAGAAAATTCTGAAAACGGGATTCATCCCATTTTATCTCAATGTAGCTCAAAAACTACGCATTTTTCGTAAATATTGACCTTGCATGAAATGAAAGATGATACAATTGTCTACATTTTAGAACTTAGAGGTTCTTTGTCTGATAAACAGTTGCGTCGCTGCCGCGCGTCGAACCCAACGGCAAACAATTCTTGGATGACACTGTGAGAATGGCACCTCACTTATCGTTTCGCACTCTCTTACTCCTATATATAGTTATAATTAACAAGAAATATAGTTGCCTGTTGCTAAATATGACGGTTGTTGAATCATTCCAACTGAAAAAAACATAGTTGGTTATTAACAAGGCAAAGAAGGAAAATTAAATATTTTCGAAGCCGATGCACCTCACCTACATCGACGCATCCTTTTGTTTGAAGGCCCTTGCGTTTCACCATCTGTTACGTAGAAATAGAGAAATGGAGCTTTATTCCAAGTTATGAGAGCAGCCAGCCGCCAGATTATCTTCCAGACAGCGGGTTAATGTCGAAAATCCTACCACCATTAGGACTCAAAACTAGGACCTCCCGATCAGAGACACTACAGTGACATCAGTTGATTCCCTGAGCCACTTCTCCCGGTACCAGACCACGGGAAACAGAAATCTATCCTCATTCTAAAGAGGAAAACAGAACGGAATGGAGTCGGGCTATGCCTTGGGGAGGTGGGTAAACGACTTGGGAAAAGTTGACCGCGTGATGCTGTCGGCATACGGCCGTTTCTGAAGTCCGTTCCTGAAGAGGTGGAAGACGGAGTATGAGTAGGTGATAGGGGCAGAAACAGGAGCAAAGCGAAGGCGGAGACACTGACTGTGGAGAAGGTGGATGCGGAGGGGGGCGGTGGCTAAATCAAAGGCAGAAGGCAGACGCGGTGGAGGAGATGGAAGCGCAGGCGTTGGCGGAAGCGAAAGCGTGGGCGGACGCTCTGATGGTACCGACGGAGGCGCAGTTCCTTCCCGCTGCGCACGCCCCCTCCCCCTCCCTGGTGACCCGACGCACCTCGCAGCGTTTAAAAATTCTCTTTCTTAATGAGTTTCTCATCTCCGTACGCGTGGACGCTCACCGCGCCGTGCCGCATGTCTTACACTGTCCACGGCCCTAAAATATGGACATTTCCAGGCAACGGGATTAAATTGGCTGTCTTATGCGTCCCGCTGCGGCGCGGTGCAGCTTGTGCTCGGCAGATGGCGGGGCCGCGCTAAAGAATATTTTGAAGGAAATATATGAGTAATTTCTTTCATTTTAAAACTCTTCTGAATGGAGCACCGGTTGGCGTTCGTTTTTAATTTCCTGGTCTACCGAAAAGTCTTAAAATTGTCAATTGGGCTGGATGGAAATGGTAAAGAAGTAGATAGCTCCTGAGAAACGGTATTACAAATAGGAAAATAAATTAGTTGAGAAAATATGTAGTATTTTATAAAATTGAGTGTATTTTTGGTTCACTATAAAGCAATTTTAGACACACAAAATGGTATTTGAGACTCAAGGATGTTATAGAAATAGATAGAGGCGTTGTTTTGTCATAAGTGTTTAGAGCTGCGTAAAGATTTTTCGGCGCATTGCGGTCATCTTCAGTGTTACAAAAAATTACCTGGATTACTATTACAATTTGTGTACTATAGAATATATGTGTAAACGTGAGTGGAAAGATGGAATGTAATTACAATGGAATAAAATGTAAACATAAATTGTAAAAAAAACTGTTTCATTGTAATATTCATATGCAATGTTCAAATACACAAATTTTAATTGTACTCCAGATATTTTGTTGTTTTTGTAGCACTGAAGATGGCTGCAATGCGTCCGAAAAAGCTTTATGCAGCACTAAACACTTATGACATAACAACGTCTCACATCTATTTCCATTATAATGCTAAGGTCGTAAACATCACACCATTTCCTACCATCACAAGGTTGTGTTCACAGAAGTGAAAATGAAGCAGCTATATACACGACGACTACCTTTCCTGCGCATGCAAATTATTAAAACAAGTCGGCGCTGCAATTTGCTGTTTGTTTGACCCTTCTTGTAATATTCATGATGATCTACCAACAACAGAAAATTGACACTTGAAAGATCTTGCACAATTATTAAATATTTATGATATTTTCATGATTATATGGAATAAATTGTTGTAGTTTTACATATTTAAACATCTAACGAAGATAACATGCTTTAAGGATGACAACAATTCACAACCTCAGTGAGATCTATAATCTGCGCTGTTTTTTCTTCTGCTTGTTTCACTGCTTCAGAATTGCGCGTGCATATTCCATTCAAGCTCAGTGATACGTCTTTGACTTCTCCCATTTGACGCTAACACATTTTGTGCCAGTCACAAATGATACGTCATTGGGATACTAATACTTGTGAGAGTAATAGCAGAAATTACTGTAATTTAAGGGAAGAAAATAATTAATTATGGGAACTTATTTAAAAAGGCAAAAAGACCAAGCCTGAAGCTGGATACGAACACACGACCCATTGTGGCACAACGTCTCACTCTTGTTAATCAACTTGGCCACATTGGTAGGCATAGTTCTCATTATTCACAATCCACAGATTTCCACAATCGAAATGAAATTCAAGTATGAGATTAAATGAAAACTACAGTGAAATTGTAAAACAAAATAATAATTATGGAAGGTAATTTAATAAAAAACTACCCCTGTTAAGTATACTTATGTCTGCGTGCCCTACCCATGCCTAACCCTAGGCCCATGAAGCCCTTGGGTCGGCGCAGTTCTCATTATCGTCGAGGCGCAGATTTCGGCCGCCAGTACGTGAAATATGTTGTTCCT
This sequence comes from Gryllus bimaculatus, assembly GCA_017312745.1. Classification (NCBI taxonomy): domain Eukaryota; kingdom Metazoa; phylum Arthropoda; class Insecta; order Orthoptera; family Gryllidae; genus Gryllus; species Gryllus bimaculatus. The sequence continues at coordinate 3,043,509 of BOPP01000042.1, forward strand.
GTCATCGGCCAGCTAGCACCGGAAGACCCCCCTCCGAGGGGCCCAGAGGGCGGGTGCGCACGTGCACACGTGCTTACCGGCGACCGCGCGCACCTTCTTCGCACGTGCTGTCGCAGTGGGGGTGCGTGGCGCAATTTGTGCGGCCGCGTCGCGCGCGGTGGGGGGCAGGACGGGGGGTGGACGCAAGGACGCCTCGTGGGTCATCAAGGTTCGAGGTCGTCGGTGCAGGGGCCGAGAACCGCTTCGGAATTCCACGTGAGCTGGCGGTTCCGTGACGGAAAAGGCCCGTTGCGGAAATGCCTCTTGGCGACTTCTTGGAAGGCAGTTTTTCTGGATGTTTGCAGAAATGCCCATTGCGACTTCTTGGACGAAAGTTTTTCTGGATGTTTGGAAAAATGCCAATGGCGACTTCTTGGACGGCAGTTTTTCTGAACGTTTGTAGAAATGCCCATTGCGACTTCTTTGACGGCAGTTTATCTGGATGTTTGCATAAATGCCCATGGCGACTTTATGGACGGCAGTTTTCCTGGACAGTTGTAGAAATGCCCATGGAGACTTCTTGGACGACAGTTTTTGTGGACATTTGGACGACTTCTTGGACGGCAAATTTTCGGCATCTCGTCTTTGTGGGCAATCAGTGTCATCTGAAACAGAAAGAAAGATGATGTCGATGGTTTAATGTAGCATTTGGTACCCTAGAATAAGCGAAGCTAGGTACCGGCGAGTTTGTGTCCTTATCGAGGTAGACTTTGTAGCTTCTTGCACAAACGCAGAATGGAACGAGAATTATTATCACCACTAGAATTGATACGAATGCCTTTGCTAGTGAGCGAAGAAAAGTCAGGAGTATAACGCCATGATACGTGGGTGGTGCCTAGTTGTATCTGAATAGTCAGTACGATACCAGCTCAGATGTTTGTTATTACGAAAACATATTATTTTACACCCTAATTTTGCAAATAAATATAATTATTTGTCATCTTAAATGAGCTGATAAAATATATGTTTGAAGTGTGCGACATATTCTCAGAAAAATGTTAATGAGATATATTCAACGAATTTTAATTTAGCTTTAATTTAGATTTATTAACGAATATTTATTTATATCTAGACGCAAGTTAATATTTGCAATCCTGGAGCAATTCAAGGTTCATGAGTAATCCAGATCTTCACATTACATTGTGGAGAGAGTGCTTCAATAGTTATAAAGCAACTAAAAAAGTCTTATGATCACTGTGTGCATAGGCCTGAGCAATCTCAAACAAGAGGGGGCAGCTACTTTTGGGGTCTATTTTCCATTAAACTTTATTTCCAAATGCAATATTGCACGTGTACCTTAAACCATTTTATTTCCATTTTCCATTCTTGAAAAGTATTTTTGTGTTAATAAAGCAGGGATCGACTAAGGGTTGGTGGAATTTTTCAGATTAATTTCGTATATTTTACAATTTTAGCTGTTTCCGGTCTATTTTGAATTTTTTGAGCGTATGAGTAAACAACTGCAGAACAGCAAGTGTTGACTTTTAAAACTATAAAAAGTCCGACACTTTTCAAATCATACATTCCTAGATAACAAAGCAATAATACTCAAACATATTGGTACGGTGGAGCATGCGCATAAATAAACGACACCATATACTTCCTTTCACTAAATTTAAAAAGGTATCTAGTTTTTTTCCATCACTGAGAATATTTTTATCTGGGATTGGACATACATTTTGGAAAATATGGTAAAATATTTTATTACGTAAGGCTACACATAGCAGCGCTTCATATCTTTTCGGGCTCCCCATGAAATGTCTGTGAAATCCCATAGACTCCTAAGCGAACAACTGCGATTTTTTTAAATGTAGATAATTTTTTGTGTTTATAGTAGACATTTTTATAAAATAAAGTTTAGATTCAAATGACGTCGCCGCTATTTTCCTTGCTACTTCATATTTTCCTTGCTTTGAAGTTTTAGCTAATTTGTTTTGTGTGTTCCAATGTCTTCCATTATTGGTTACTGCATGAAGTTTGTACATTCATTCCATCCTATTGAAGATCGGCTATTTACAAAGCACATAGCAACCTAATTTTTGGAATGAATTTTATGCTCCTTCCTTTCCAATTTAAAACCATTTTGATGGTTCGTGTTATGTTCTTTTTTACGTGAATCATGACAAAGAGAACAAGTATCTTAATTTCAGAATGCTATTAAGGAGAAGGAAATTTGCATTTTATAATCAACTATAAAGAATACTTCTTTTTTGTCGTTCGTACGCAGTATTGGGAGAGGGGGTGAGTCGTTGAGATGACAGCAATATATTAATGAATCTTACAAATACCGTGTAAACACATTCCTCTAAACAAAAGTGCACCGTTTTCAAATTATGAAGGGGATGAGAAGTTCAGCAAACACAAACAAACTCGTGCGTGAATATGCGATCGCGAAGATAGAACAAGAATTGTTGTATTCAATATCATTTTCTAAAGCCAAACTATACAGAGCAGATGAGGTTTGTAACAAGTATTATGTCTTGTCCAAACTTGTCAAACAACATTTGTCCAAATAATTTATGGCCTTCAATAACTACTACCAACATCAGTTTATCACCTTTCGCAGAATGAATAGAGATATTTTAAACGAAAAATGTAGTACTCGTACATTGAATTGTTTCAAAGTGAATAAAACGTTGTATGGTATTTATATTGTAAAGCGTTATCACAATAATTTTACGTCACCATATAGCTAGTGGTGAAAAACTGTTTACACAAGTATCGTATTTCAGAATGAACAAAAAACCTGTCTCTCCTCCATTCTATTGGTAATAGTGTGAAACATATAATAAGTGACCACTGTTGGTTTTGTGGGAAAAGGTTGATTCCGTTCTCTTTTAGAGGAGAGGTTGCTTATGAGATGTAATCTATTATTTTTACAAAATATGTTTATTCTTCCTAAAGATAGGTTGTTTTGGAAAGGGCATTTTGTATCGAATGTTTATGCAAGGGGTTTAGGTGTAATGTATGCTTACAATTTTTCTGAAAAGGTTATCTTAAAAGGGAGTAAATTAAAAAACAAAAATGCTATTGTAGGACTAGCGGTGGTCGTGGAGAGGACCAGGAGAGGTGGCTCAGGGCATCAGCTGATGTCACTGCAGACCCTCTGACCGGGAGGTTCTAGGTTCGAGCCCCAACGGTGGCAGGACATTCGACACTAGCTTGTTAGCTAGGTTAAATTCAGTCCCTGTCCGGAGAAGAATTCTAACGGCAGGCTGCTGTGATCGGTAGTTTTCTGTGGTTTCTCCGATCAACACTTGGCGAATGTCAGAGCAGTTCCCTAACAAACGGACCACAGACCGCGTGCGATCTTTCCTACCTCTTCCTTGTCCTATCTTCTCCCCTTACACACACATTTACACAAGCACACGTGCGAAGACGGGTCGGGAGCTTAGGGCTAGTCCCGGCTGGGGCGATGCCTCACTGGTGGGTGATACCTGGTTGGGGACACCCCGCTAACCGTCAGTATCTCCGTGCCGGATCTCGCCATACAGCGAGGAAAATATCACCACCTCATATGCACAACACTTACGGGACTAATTACCCTGTTAGTTGACGTGCCCAGAATCACTAAAACAATCAATCAATCGGGGAGAGGTTTCCTATGTGAACAGAGGTGCAATTTGCGTACAATATTCACTTTCATGTACACTTCCATTTTATTAAAAAAAAAAAAAAATCGGTAGTTGAGAGTGGTGGTCGTGCAAAACAGAGTCTTTCAGAGAGATTCCACTGTCTTATAGAAATCTCGGTAATTTCACACGACGTTAAACGGTGATCAGCGGTCGAGAGTTTGGCGACGCAACAAAGAGTCAAGAAACGAAACAGAGAGCAAGCCCCCGTTGGAGAGGTTGCGCAAGGGATGAAGCTGGTGCGTGTTCGTTGCCCGCAAGGCGGAAAGCGGAGCTGGGGAAATTACGGAACAGAATCCATTCAGAGCTCCCGCGCGCCTGGAAACTGTGCGACGAACAATTGAGTTTATTAGAGCCCCGCGGGAGGAGCCGCTGTCGCCGGGCGAAAGGTCGTAGAGGGGCTGTTTCGCCTCCCAGAGACACAATGAGGGAAAAGAAAAGAGAACGCGCCAATGAAGTTCACAATTTCCTCTTGTCTAACTGTTCGGAAAAGTAATATTCTTTAGCCAAATTAATTTGTATTGTTTACAAATGTATATTTCGATTTATCACTCATTTCTTTATCTTACGAATAAGTTTTTAAGCTCCAGTTGTCTAAAAAGGGTAGTTATCAACATAGAGAATACAATAAAAGAAATTATTAGGAACCAGACAAACTGTTTTAATATTTTTTCCAATTGAATCAGAGTTGAATTTGTTATGCAAATGATGCCGAGTTCAAATATTTATTATTATTATTATTATTATTATTATTATTAATGTTTGGAATATTCAAAGAATTGACTGCCCCAGCCTAGAATTTGCCCTCCAACGAAACTCTTTGATGAATGTTTTCTTGCACGCAAACACCGGAGCAGTGACCAAACAAAGGTGCGACCTTCCTTCCTTATTGCCTCCTCTTCCCTTGCACACACACTTATTCTTACACACTGTATATTATCACATATCTCAGGAGAACACCTGTGATATTGAGCTTGTACACGCTAGAGCAGAGTCTCTCTGCGGTTAATATTAGGGTTAATATTTGAAATGCTTACAGAAAGTTGGGTTCTTCTCCTGTTTCATAAATATTGGTAAAAAACATTGAGGAAAAAATATAACAATGATATACGTGGTATTGCTAAATTTAAATCCAATCCACTTCTACTTTTAAATTATGTCGTATTAGTATAGTTGCTTAAGGTTATTTTAGGGAAATATGTTGTAGAAATATTTTTCTTAGTTATTCAAAAGTCAAATGCAATTGTCAGTTCGATATAACTAAAAATAAGATATGTTATATATTGACCATCCAGAGTACCAGAGTAATTTTCAGGTAAGGATTTCCATAGTCAAAACATTGTCAAGTACAGAGTGCTTGATACAGGCACACACCGCAGACCTTTAGCAGGCCCCGTGAATAACATCGCGCATCTTTCGAGCGTTTGTTCACGACACGTGAACACGCCAATAGATACCGCACACACATCAGGCGTAGCCGGGAACGCGCTTCTCCGACGCACGCGCGTGTATTCCAGGCACTTCCTGCGCGGGGAAGCGCTCGGGAGAGAACAAAAAAAAAGCGACCGCAATCTTTTGTCGAGACTCTTTTGTTCTCGACTTCAAACACTCCGCCCAGACTCCGCGATGTCCTCAGTGGCAGGTGCTAGAAGTACAAGTCGCAGCGAGCACTGCGCTTCACAGAAAGGGGAATCGCTTCAAAATCACATCCTTCAGGTTTTAGATACACACACACACAAACACACACACACACACACACACTTGCTGCACGTCATAAAAGCGTCTTGCACGGAAGGCTAAAAAAGGGGGTTTAGTGAACAATGAACGTCAAAGGAAAAAAAGCTGTTGAAGCAAAAGGAGACATCTTCCACATAGCACCGTGTCTCCAAGCAATTCGTTTACTATGCACATTCCAGGGTCGCGGTTGAGGGAAGAGAGTGTACCTGTTTCGGAGCGGACTGCGCGCCGTAGACGGCATTTGTTTCGTGAAGGATTGCTATTCTATTGTCTTTTAATGGTACGAAATCACTGTTGTATGTTTCTGCAGGCCGGCGGTTTTGATACGTGCCGGATTTCAATTGGTACTCCAACACCGAGATGTGAGCGCTGGTGTACTCTTGTCATTGTGAAGAATTTTCTTTGGTAATGATTGTTAATAAATCATGGGTTTGTATGATGGTCAATATATAAGATATCTTATTTTTAGTTATATCGAACTGACAATTTAATTTGACTTTTGAATAACTATGGAAATTATTTATTACAACATATTTCCAGAAAATAATGATAATCAACTTTCTAATACGACAGAATGTAAAACAAGTACTTCAGTATGAATTTAAATTGGGCAGGGGGAATTATATTATTGTTGTATTTTTTTCTCAATGGTTTTATTAATATTTACGCAACAGAAAAATAAGCGAACTCTCTGCTATCAAATCAAATATTAACCCTCAAATTTAATGATATAATGCATACAAATTTAGATAAAAAAGGGTACTCGCATTCTCAAAACGGATACATTTATGCGACCACAGTCTTGTTCCAGAGCTCTCAGACATCAAGATTGTCCGCAATCTCGTTCAGCGGAAGACCATGGCTCATTCCAAAGCCCGCTGTCATAACTCTGGCACCCATACCGCTGTTTATTGTCCCGTCATTCCACTTGAACTCTCGGTGGTGTCCCTCGGCGATACGTGAGGGCCCGGTGAATGTCTCGGGGGCCCCAACAACGCCCTTCAGGGTTTCCGCTGCCTTCTGCGAAAGGGCGAGCGGTTGGGTGAAGGGGAATGATTGGGCGGAGTGGGACGGTTGGGTGGAGCGGGGAGGTTGGACGGGGGAGTTGGGCGGAGTGAGGGAAGCTGGACGGCAGTGGAAGTGCAGATCGAAGTTGAGGTTAGGGGAATGGTTGGCAAAGGGTGGTATGGTTGGGGGGTCTGGACGATTGGGAGGAGGCGGGCAGGGAAGGACGTGCTAGTTGGGTGGGGAAAGACAGAGCGGATGGCAGGGACAGGTGAATGGATGGGCGGGTCGGGCAGGGCGAGGCAGACGGTTGGGCGGAGAGGCCGGCGTTTGGGGGATGGGGTGGGATTTGAGGGGGGGCAGAGCGACTTCATGGGGACGAAGCGGTTTGAGACGGGTGGGGCCACTTGATGGGGACGGGGCGGTTTCAGGGGGGCGAGGCAGTTTGAGGGGAGCGGTGCGGTTAGAGGGAGGCGGGGCGATGTGTTTTGAGGGGGACGGGGCTGAGGGGGTTGTGTGGGGGGATGTGTGGGGTGGCGGACGAGGCGAAGTAGTGGGGCGAGGCAGTTAGGCTGGAAGGGGTGGGGAAGGTAAGGCGAGGCGGGGCGGGGCGGATAAGTGGTGACGGGGTGTTAGGGGGGAAGGTTGGGTGGGTGCTTCTCCTGGAGGTTTCACCTTAATCCCCATGCGCATTACCGGCGCCCGCCGTCGCCGCACTGCAGGCCACTCGCCCTCCGCTCGCTGGGGCTCCGGCCGCTGGGGCGCCCTCCGCTCCGGCCGCTGGGGCGCGTCTTGGCCACTTGCTTCGCCTTCGCGCCTTCGTTCTAACGTTGGGTTCGTCCTCACCGCTCTCGCCTCCTGCCCTGCACCTGCCTCGCCGTCTTCGCTTTCTTACAGTCCTCCCGGCCCTCGCCATCTTCACCACCTTCGCCCTTATCTCGCCTGTCACCCTCCCTGTCCACTCCGCCCGTTGCCGCTCGCGCCGCCGTCGACATCGTGTCCGCCCAGTTCTCCTGCTTCTTCCTTTCCGTTCCCTGCATCATTCCAGTCATCTGCGTTCTCACCTCTGTTTATTATCCTTACGATTCATCTCATCAAATTTCTCTCCCCTCGTCCCGCCGGTTCACCAATGATAATTATTGTTGATGGTCTCGCCTACTATCTGCAACCGCCGTCTTTCGTATCAGTATTTCCGCAAACCTCTACTACTCCTGACTCATTAAATTGTCAGATCAGATCTAGGGTCACATGAAAGCTTATGGATGTTGTCCAGACAAGCTAGTATGAACTGGAAATAACATTAATTTTACAAACCAGAATGCACGGAATCTTAACACTTGTGGTGAAATTAGTCTGGCACCAGAGGTTATCTTCTAGCAACTGTCCCATCCTCAACCCACCGTTTCAACTTCGCATCAAAGTCGCCCGAGCGTCACATTTACAACCTAAGCCCCGGCGTCCCACTTCATCATCTCCACAACCTCTAACCGCCGGGTATCTTCCCCACCACAACCAACACCACCACCACCGCCGCCGCCTCCTCCTCAACGTCGCCCTCACACGACATTCATTAACGCTCGACGCACATCAACCCCTCATCCCCACCCGCCTTCTCTGCGACGCTTCCTTCACGCGAGGTCTTAATGACCCCGTGACCTATTGGTCGGCGCGACGCGCCATCAGGGAGAGCCTTGCTGATAACCGCAGTAACGCCCGGAAGCGGGCGGCGACGGCGGTGGCGGTGGGGGCGGGTGGTGAAGAGCATTCCGAGATAAGGCGATGGGGGATGGGGCAAGGTAGTCCGTCCCGCAGGGTCGCCTGCGGGTGGGCTAGATTATTGACTATCATTGCAGGTAATGGCTCATAATGACGGATAATTTGAAGTCCCAGAGAGGCTTCTCGGTGTGGCTCTTCCTACGCGGAGGCGAGAGGCGGTGTTGTCACGTCGTGGGGACGAGGTGGAAGCGTTGCTGGGTGCAGGGAGGGGGTGCTTGTCGGTGAAATAGGGCAGTGTTTGTCAGCTGTGAAAACAGTGCTGTTAGGCAGGGCTCTCCAACCTAAGGCCCGAAACGGGCCTGCGTAACAATTTAGACAGGTCAAGCACACAAATACAAAATTTTAGATATTCTACATGCTTCATTAATTCCTGTAATAACATCTGGAAATTAATGGTCTGATATTTAGGTGATCTCTCTTAAGAGACCCGCGTCCCGCTCCTTATTGTTTCCCGTTGACAAGAAAGAATGCAACACGCTGCTTTACAATTATCGTGTTCAGCGCTAAACTCTATGTCTCTCAGAGTTGGATGAATGCTTAAGTACACTAAGCAGATGCTTAGGTCCCTCGCACTCTACTTCTTAATGTTATTTTAAACAATAGTTTATATTAGATCTTGAGCATTTAAAATACGAACGTTGTATTTCAGTTCAACGAAAATCGAATTTCAATATGTTAAGTAAGGCATACTCGGTTAGCATTCAGTGGGAGAGCAAAACTTGAGAGTTGAAAACTTGTAACGTTGACTGGCGTATTCTAAGATCTAAATATTTCAATAACGATATTATGTGTTACCTGACTTGGCGTTACTAGCATATTTTTAACCAAATTTCCGCGTGGTTCACGTCATCTGAGCGCGTATATATAGCAGTAATAGTTCACGGAGCATAAATTACGTGATCAGCAAAGATTGTCAATAACGTACTGATATTTAAATGGCAACTTATTGCTCCTGACTACGCAAAAATATCTTCTGCTCCGTGCAGAAGCAATACGACGACCAGGTGATGCTCTGCTCGCAATTCAAGAAGACAATCGAAATGCGTCTTCTTGTGATTTTTTCGGTTTCTTGGAAAGTCTCGGTTTACAGCCCGCTGCCCACACACTGCTGCATACTGGTAGGGACGCTGAAAAACATTTTAAATGTAAAATATTACTTGTGTTTTTACTCTCTGTAATTATTTTCTGCGGATTTCAGACTGCGATATTTGTAAATCCACGATCTTGGAACGAATTTGCGTCAAGGAAAGCAGATAAGGATTTATTAGAGGTTAAGGGCCAAATTTAAATAAAATGCGAACGCAATGGGGCTAGACAATTCATTTTTTTATATTACGAAGTCTATAGTTTATTTTCATGTTCATTTTGAAGACATAAGTATTCAATAATTCAATATTCAGTGGACGCGAGGTTTCATCACGCTTTGAGCTTCTTAAGATATTAATACGGCCCTGATGACTTTATATTTGCAAATAAAATGTATCAAAAAACTTATCAAGGTTGTATTACTAAATACACCAATTAATTAATTTAACTAGTGTTCATTCTCAAATGAAATTCATCTGAAATTTGGTTGATATGGATACGTTTTTCGTACATTTATGTTCATTTTTTTACATGCTATTACGTAGTACTTCAACGTATCTGCAATCCACATAGTATACATTCATGATCTTAGAATTCTGGAACTAAGAATACATTTATTAAGTCGAAAGATAACGATTGCTCATTTAACAATTATTATCCATCATATTATTGTAAACAAAACTTTTAAATATTCCTCATGTTTATTTTTACTTATTGCATTATGATGCGCTGGAAAATAAGCAATACAGATTGAAAATGGGTCGCGATGGAGATGAAAAGTGGTGGTAAATTGAAATGTTCACGAAAACCGTCGAACATGTTTGTGACCTAGAAACTTATTTTCTCTATTTGAATAAACGTAGTGTTAATTATCAAATCGTTGATTATTAAAATATCAAATGGAGGAAATATACCTAATTTCTTTCTTTGGCGTTCCATATTTTATTTCTTTCCTTTGAAAACATTCATGAAGTACTTGCTGGCAACTGGGAATAATTTAATTTGGGGAACTGCAAGTTACTAGAATTCCTGCAACTTTTAATAAACGGGACTAATATATTGTTTTTGCATTAGTTCTGTCAATTATGGGAATGAGTAATGTGGTGGAGGAGATGAACGGGTAGACGTGATAAGACTAAGAGTCAATAATATCAGACATTCAAGGAGTTTACAGTGTTTGATATGGACTGTTCAAAATGTAATGTTAGTTTTAGTAAATCATGGTAATATTTTAGGTGTTTGTGGTGTTGGTTTTTAAGACGGTTACTGAAGAAGTAGTATTCGTTCAATATCTTGATGGGTAGTAGATAAAGGGAAAAGTTAAATGTCTTTACATTTCAGAGGCTGAATTTTATCATTTGCACAACTGTGTAAAATCGTGATTTCGTAATAAATTAATGAAATTTAGTAAAATGTGCCACAATGTTAGTAATCCTGCTATGAGAAAACCGATGTAACTACTGCCACAAGAAATAAAATTAGTTAAAATTCATTCCTTAAAAAGTAAGTAAATTTGACTTAACCAATTATTTATTGCACACGCAGATATTTCTCACGTTTAAAATATTCTATTAGCCTCAGATTACAAACACGTCGTCTGTCGACGTAGTTCCGAAAGCTTTCCTCATTCCCTTCCCCTCACTCCCCGTTTCTGAAACTAGGTACCTTCACTGAGTGACTAGCCAGTGAAATAAAGGTAAACCTTGTGCGCGAGCCTACTTCCGGTATACGCGATTTTCGGATTACGCCAACACGCGTAGTCAAGTAGACTAGACCTTTGCAATTTCATCAGTTTTATTTAGGGCGTTGTATTGCCTAATATAGTGAATAATGAATATGAATTTCTTGTTTTGTTCTGAACATTTAGCAATCATACTGGAACGAAAGCGATCTTAACAAACATTGCATGACGAGGTACTATTGCGGACACTTCTCAAAAGCCACGTATGGACAGCACCAAGCGTGTGCTGTGAGACTTGGGGTGTTTATGTGTATATATAAAAACCTTTAAAATATATTTTGTAACTCCATACCAAACGTGCTCAATACATTAAAATTAGTGTTTCATTTTAAAAATGAATTTTTATTGGTTTTTGCCCCAAGTAGTCACTCTACACCTTTGTAATAATACTTGGTACATGTCGTCTTTGCAATCTAGGGTTAGTGTTTCATTTTAAAAATATTTTTTTCTTTATTTTTACCCAAAGTAGTCACTCTACACCTTTGTAATAATAATTGATACATGACGTCTTTGCAATCTAGGGTTAGTGGTTATGACAAACGAATAAGTCGATAACGATGTGATAGAGTTGGCAATGTGAGCGAATACAAGTGCGTGGATTAAATGAGTTTTTCTAGCCGCAGTTAGACATATAGAGTGTAAGCTCAAGAGAAAGCAAACATTCAGGGAGTGCAAAAGCGTGTGAAAGTCACTGCATCTGGCACCGTTGGTGGTAAAGGAGGCTTTGATATGAAGTTGTAATTAGAGCAGGCGATCCGGAAAATGTCCTTCCTTTAAAGGACTGTGTCACGGTTGACCCCCCCGGACCTCCTGGTAACCACACAGTGCTCAGAAACACGGAGTGAAAGTAGCTAATAGGAAGGACCAAGAATGTTTTGTGGTTTGGGTGCAAAGACTTGTTATTTAAAAGAAAAAGTCTTTAATTGCTAAATAATACTCCTGAGGCTTAGAAAGTAGACGTCATGCGGTATGTAACAAAATACTCAGGTAACCTATTGGTGTTTAGCTACCTTCATTCAGGTGTTTCGTCATTTCCCTACTTGAATGAAGGTAAAACAGCAATTTATTCGAAATGGGTTACATAAGAGTAGTGGAAACCCTGTAATACTTTATTCTTGGTAGAAAAAAAATCGTTGTTTTTGTTAATGCACATTCTGGTTTAAAACCTCGAAAACTTGTTCTGATTGATGCACGCTGGAAACAAATTCATAAATACCATTATTACGACAGAAGAAAACAATCCTAAACCTGGAGGAAAGAGCAAAAACAGAAACTATCCTTCGTAAAAATACGACAAAAGAGAGATTCGTGATAAGACAAGAAAAACCGTCACAAAGCCATCGCGGCTTCCAAAAATTACCCAACAAGGGACACGGAGGGATCATCTTCATCATGTTTTGTCGCCTCTGGCCGGTAGTTAATTTACAATTAATTTTTATTGCTGTTATTACACTCGTTTATCGAGGTGTGGAGGCCGAAGGGGAGTGGTTAACCCTCCGCAGCAGCCGCTGTGACAGCTGTAAAAAAGCGAGCTGCGTCATCCTGGAACTCCCCTGCTCCGGGCACAAGCCAGATTTTGAAACGGGCGCCGAGCAAGAGCCACGGGGCACAAAAACGGGCTCCCAAAAAGCGTGGATGGACGTCCTAATGACAGTGTAAAGCGACGGAGTTGGTAGCGCTGGCAAACAGAGCCTCCGAACAACAAACATGCCAGCACGTTGCCCACTCTGCTATTAAAGTCACCTCGGGGAGTTGCCACCTTTGGAAAGCATCGGACACGGGAGATTTTTCGAACGGGTGAGGGGAAGATGGGGGAAATATTTTAGGGAAAAAAATTTGAAATCAAAGTTTTTTCAGTGTAAAACGAAAATGGGAAAAATAACTGTTATTTCGATCATGAATTACAAAATTACCTAATCAAATTAGCTTGAACTAGACATACACAATTAGAAAAAATCAAATTAATACATCACGAGGTTTGATAATAGTTTGATAATCGAGTTTGATTGCAAAATACTGCAACAGTTTCAGTACTACATATATAATTGCAAAGAAATTGTGGTTTTGGAACGTATATTATTCGTGGACTAAGTACATTAGAAAATTCAATAATCAGTTCATTATATTTATTTGAAGTAGAAAAGAGGCTTTTTACGTGAAAAAAAGATTTAACGATTTACGTATCCCAGAGACGGGTTATAATATTAACTGAAATTCCGATTAGTAGTGTTTGAAGCCCGAATTTTTCAAGAGAAAATCAGTGCTGGCAACCGCCTTGTCACCGGGTTGATGGGAGCCTTGCTGTGTCTCTCTCAGAGAATAGTCTCTCTCAGAGAATAGGTTCACGCGAGGCGTTTGGGCTGATTGCGTCCAAAGCGAAGGAGTGTGTTGATGTTCTCGGGAGTGAAGTGGCATTCCTAAATGAGGATAACACACGTTTTGATAAGTAGGTTGGTAATGGTTTGGAATCATTTACTACGTTTTCGTTGCCGTAGAAGATAATACGATTCAACCTTTTTTTTATGAATGATAAGGAGGATTTCCCGTAAAAGACACTTTACGTAAGCATATTGATTTCTTCGGAGTGTAAACGGAAAAGTGTGTCATATTTCATGTTAAAAGGCTGGGGACGTGATTTCCTCAGGTTTTTCTTTTATACATCCAAAAATATGAATCAAATTCCGTTTTAGAAAAATATTAATATTTTTAGAAAAATATTCCAAGGAGAAATAGATATATTATATAGATATAATATAAATTAAGAACTAATTACTAATTATATAGATAAATAGACATAGAAATATTCCAAGGAGAAAATTACAAAACTGTAATTTTGATACTTGTGTCGTTAATATTTATACTAGCAGCAATTTGTTTGCATTATTATATTTATGGGTACATGTACTTTAAATAAAGTTAAACAAAGTTTGTAGAAAACTCAACAGTTTTCAGAGAAAACGTGTACAAAATTCCTCATTCTCACAAATGTTCACACGCCATTTTCTCAAAAATGTAGAGTGCTAATTGTACCCTTTTGTATGACGTAAAATTCATTCCGGGGTGTTCTTTTGTTTCTTTCAAAAATTACACAAAAGTAATTTTTTTGAAAGATTTCTTACGCCTTTAGTATTCGCATTTCCAGCGATTTGTAAACACTATTGAATTTGTCACTGGAAGTGCTTAAATGACATCATATGAAGTTTTTCGAAAACTCAATAGTTTCCTGTGGAAAGCGGTAAAAATTTCGAATTTACAGTTGCGCTTAAATGCCATTTTCATTAAGACGGCTCCAAAATTTTCAAAGAAAATTGCCATTTACGACGAGGTTTTACTGTTCTTTAATATTCTGGAAATAATATTTCCGATCTACTATTAGGAAACCGAAAAATTAAGAAAATATCAAGAAAATGTACTTTGGGCGGCCACAGACGGCAGCTGGCCAGAGTATGTGGCGAGTCCGAGTAGCTAGCCGATACCAAAGAAAATGGAGATGTAATATGGAAAGGCCTGGACCACTCTGTAGCATCACTAATTCTACTCGATTTTCTTATGAAGAATGAACGCATTCTCATGAAGTACATTCGTATGAAGATTCCAGTCCTGATAGTTTGCTTTCCAGTTCTGCATCATGTGCAAATAACATGTAATTGCAATTCCTCTTTCATGTTACTCTCCACTAGTAACTGACGTCACATCCTCACTCATTCTCACTTTACATTTTTCTTTCTTTTCCACACACACACACACACACACACATACACACTCACTTCCTGTCACGAGCGAGCCTTCACGGGCCCATAACTGAAGGCGAAGTGTGAAAATTGTTGCGCGCTTTTAAGGCGCCGACGAACATGCAAGGCGCAGAGCGATGCCCGTGTCGCATGCAGATGCAGGCGGTTGGCGGCGGGGGCGGCAGCGGGGGCGGCGGCGGGGGCAGTCTTAGACGCAGCGTGGGCACTGGCGGAGGCGGCCGCGGCGCCGTCACGGCCGCTTAGAGGCCTTCGCCCAGCGAGGGGAGGAACGCACCGAGGAAATAACGAAACACAGACTAGAAAACAGGACGAACCGGGAAACAGAAGACAGCTGCGTCTATTTGTTTGATTGATTGATTAGGAATTCCGGGAGCGTCAGCTGATAGGGTCATTAGTCACTTAAGAGTAGTGCATGTTTTATCGCGGGACGTGGCGGTGATCTTCCCCCACTGGAAGGCAAGATCCGGAGCTGACTTGTCGGCGTGCGAGGTTTTTCCTAACTAGGTATCTTTCACTTGCAGGACACTGTCCCAGCCGGGAGAAGCTCTAAGCTACCAACTGGTCTCCCGGCATGTGTGGTAGTGTGATGAATGTAAATGTGTGTAAGTACGTGTGAGGGGTAAGGGTGACGTAATGACGAGAAAGAGGATAGACAGATCGCACGTGGTCTGTGACCCGTTTGTTGGGGTACTGCTCCGTCATTTGCTTTGTTTGATCGGAGAAACTAAGGAAACCTACTGATTAGAGTAGCCGGTTCTTTGAATTCTCCTCCATCTAGTGGTTGAACTCGAACTTCTAGGTAATTAGCCAGTGTCAAAAATTCTGCCACCAGGACTCGAACTCTAGGATTTCCTGGTCATTTGCCCTGCAGTGACATCTTCTGATGACTCGAGCCACCTAAGCCGGCAAGAGCGTCGTGTGAAGGCAGGCAATAAATGGAGCTCTATCTCAAGAGGACGAAACGAAAAAACAAAAAACAACAAAAGAAAGAAGAGAATTTCCAGTGAAGTTAGAAAACAAAAGAAGCACAAATTCTAGGAAACGATGAAGTAGCGAACGAAAAGTAGAGAGCTTAAAGTGAAGAAGAAAACATAAAACAGATTTTAGTGTAAAGGTAAAGAGCAGCAGATTTTAGTGTAAAGATGGGAGTAAAAGGTGTTCAAACTTGAGAGAAGGAAGCTGAAAACTGATAAAAGGTAGTTGCGACTGAAGGTAGGAAAGTCTAAATTCGAGACGGAGGAAACAAAGTAAAAAAAGAGGCATTCGCCTAGAGGCGAAAGTAAAAAAAGAAGCACGTACACCAAAAAGAGTCATCATATTCAAATAAAGAAGATAGCTTCATGTGAAGGCGAAAAAAAAACGAAGCTCAAACTCTTAAGACGAAGGAAACAACCTAACAGAAAGAACGATGCTTCGATTGAAGTAAGGGAATAAATGAATCTTTAATCCACGGGAGAGTAAAACAGTAAATAGAAAAAAGGAAACTAAAAGCTGGAAGCACCAAATAAACGAAGCTTACGCTCGAAAGGGGAAGAATCACCAAACAGAAAGAAGACTGCTTTGTGAGAAGTTAGGAAATAAAGCTCGAACTCCAGAGAATGAGAAAGAACAAAGCACAAAGAGAACTGCGTGTGAAGAAGGAAACAGCAAATAGAGACTAGGGATCTTCCAGGAAAGGTAAGAGTAAAGGAAGTTCAAGGTAGACAGGCGGAAGTAGTAAAGTAATAGAAGACAGTTCCAAATAAGTGTAAGCTAGTAAGCCTGAACTCGAGAGGCGGAGGAAACTGCAAACGTTCGGTGAAGATTGATACAAATGGAAGTTTAATCAGCAAACAAAAAGAATAGAGATTCAAGTGAAGATAGGAAAGAAAGGAAATTAAATTTCAAAGAAATACGATACCCAAACGGAAATAAGAAGGCTTCAAGGAAAAATTAGCGCAGCAATAGAGATGCAGAGTGAAGAAATAAGAAATAGATGGAATACATACGTTTTTAGTCAATGAAAAAGGTGGAGCTAAAACGAAGATAGGGAATAACAAGCCAGCAAACACGATACGATAACAGAAAACAGGAGGACAAGAACAGTATGAGAAATGTATGCAACAGTTGGAAATAAACTAGCATAATAAATGGGAAAGAGATGAGATTTTCAAATAAAATTTGAAAATCGTACTACGGATTTTATAACCACAGTAAGTGTGTTTTCGCTAGCTTGCGCTTATAAAGAAAAGTTTTTCATCAATTTTCAAAATTCTCTTTCGCAAGATAATTGTATGAATACTGGCATACATTTGGCTCATCTCATGTGTTCGAGTAGTATTTCGAGAATAATTTACTAATGTGTCTCTACGGCCTGATATAAAATTTGTTCCTGTAGATCGCGGGACAGGTAAATTGAGTTAAAGAGTTTAAAAGATAGATATTTTAATAATCAAGAAGGAGTTTCCTTTGTGAATTTGTAGTTAGAAGTGGATTCTGATTTTCGACGTGAAGACTGTCATGAATAATGTCCCCAATACAGGAGCAACGGAAATATGAAACACGTAAATACATGGGCAATAAAACTAACACGAAACATTGTTATAGCTACTCACAAAATCAATTAAGAAGTGTTAATGTTCATGTCGCTATTTCCAAGTCAGTAAAAAAAGAAGCTCAAAAATATATAAAATGTTTTACAATCAGATGATAGATAGATGTAACAGATGACTGGTAGATAAAATGAAAACTATAAATAATGAATTTATCACATTTGTCATTTTCATCAAGACCAGAAGTATAATAAAAAACTAAAATATTTAAGTAAATCCCTAAAAAGCAAGGCAAAGTCATGAAACTCATCTCCACTGACTGATAAAAGTCTAAGAAACAAATATACCAAGCTAAAGATGCCTGTCTGGCAGAGAAACGGGGCAGAAACATATTGAATAAGCAAGGTAATTTACTTCTCTGATGAAAAATGATATGGTTAGAACACACTAAGCTTTCATATACGCATACATATAAACGATGAAATAAATATAAATCTACGGACGCAATTGGTAAACTGAGAGACGCTATTATAATAATGAACATGACTATATGATCGCAAACGGGGGCCATAAAATGCTCCTGTGGACACGCTCAATCTACTAAGGCTATTAGTGTACCGTTGGTGTGTGTAGCTGATTGAATCTTACTCATAGTAACATTCTGGGCAATTGGCGTAAAGTCGATATGTCAGTAAATTATTAAGTCAAAATTTTCAACTTTTTAGGCTACCTTGATATCCTCGAGGATCACTCTCCCCTAACTAGCTATATCGACGTTATTGGCAGACAGGCACCAACGCCACCCCTAAAAATTCATTTGTGTCATGAAGAAAGTGAAAAAATATAAAAATAAAGCTATAATTACGTTTCCTTAATTCTGCTATCTGCACAGACACCACATTAACATTTCATTATATTAGAAGGAGGATTTCCGTTGTATATCCTGTTACTAGCCCAAACCCTTCATGTGCGCTCCGGCAATTGTTTCCCCAGTGGGGTGGGGCGAAGGAGTGTGTGTGTGTGTGTTATGGCTGCTCGTGGGTGTCGGAGTCGGCCGGCGGCACCGGTGGCGTGATGGCGGTGGTAGTGGCGGTGGCGGTCTTCAAGCAGTCATGCGACAGTGGATGCGCAGCGACAAACGGCAAGCGGCAAGACAGCGGCGGCGGCGGCGCGGCGGCGGCGGCGCGGCGGCGCGGCGGTGGGCGGTGGTGCGGAGGCGACGGCGGTGGCGGTGGTGCGGCGGCGGCGGCGGGTGGTGGTGTGCGGCGGCTGTGGCGGTGGTGGCGGCCGGCGGCGGGCGGCGGCGGCGATGGCCATGGCGGTGTGCGGTGCGGGAGGCGGTGCGGTGCGTGGGCGTTGGTGGTGGCTGTGGCGAGGACGGTGCGGTGGCTGTAGCGGGGGCAGCGGCGGCGCCGGCGGCGGGCGGCGGGGGTGCGGCGCGGTCGGCGATAGCGGTTGGGCGGTGGCGGTCGCTGTAGCGGGGGGGGGCGGTTGCGGTGGCGGAGGGTGTCTCGGCAATGCTGGTGGCAGTGACGACGGCGGTGGAGGGTGAGGTGGCGGCGGCGGTGGTGGCGGGCGTGTCGTGCCCTCTCGCCGCATCCGCCAGCGCCTCCGTCTGCGCCGCGGTGGCGTCGCAAGTTCAACCTGAGTGCGAGTGCAGTGCTCGGCGGCGAGCGCACCCACGCGCCCGCCTGCAGGCCCCTCGGCCTTCGCTGCGCCTCTCCGACCCCCCCCCCGCGCCGCAGACACCCCATCCTCCGATGCGCCTTTTTACTCAAACGTTTTGTTTCACCTGCTCTGTAGCGTCCAAAATCTTTAACACATTTTTTATATTATTATTTTTTTTCTTCATTTTTTGCTGTTCCTGTGGAATAAGTGCTTTTCAAGCTTTGGCAAAATATATACTGCACAGTGTTTCAAAATGAAATGTATTTGGGAATGTTGGTAGAATCCTTAGCATAAGTATAATAATTTATTATTATAATTTATTTAGTTATTGATTTATTAATAATTATAAGTAGGAGATAATTTCGAAGGTTTCAATTTCTCTTTCGGGAATCTGGAATTGAGTATTAGGCTTGCTGATGCTGACCCACCTCGTCTGGATTCTGCTTATCTGGGGCACTTGGGTAATGTAAATTTTATTCATGAAACATATGTTATATGCTCTGTGATTGGTAATTGTTACAATTTATTTTTAATATGTCTGGATAGGACCAACGAGCTGTAATATTTTTTTTATTTTTTTATTTGTACAACTTAAATTTTGTAAAATTTAATGAAGTCAGCAAAAATTCATTTTAATTTTTCTTAATTATAATAATGAAAAATACCTTCGATGACAGAACATAATTATGTACTGATTATTCAATGCACCATTACGCAAAGGAGGCGAATACATTTCTTCATAATTCGTAAAATATTCATACAGCACACCTTCTAACCACATCGACAATTCCTGTTAACGAACCAACCATATAGACATCCCAAAAAAAGGGTAATTGCAAAAATTGTAATCCACAGTTCGTTCTACTGCTTATGAATTGCCTCCACGGTTAGTATTAAACATTGAGCCCAACGCGCGCTTTTTACATTCAAAGAAAGACTAACTTTTATATCATCGGCAAAGGTGGCTCAGGACATCAACTGATATCACTGCAGTGCCATTGACAGGGAAGTCCAGGCGATAGAGTCCCGAATGTGAAAGGAGTTTCGATACAACCGCTGTCTCGAGGAGACTTCTAAAAGCCGGCTGCTCTGATTAGTAAGTTTTCCGTAGTTTCTCCGATCAACATCAGGCGAATGCCCGTGCAGCTAAGCTGACCATCCACTGACCGAGGACCATGCGCGATATTTCCTCCCTCTTCCCTGTCCTTTCCTCACCAATTTCTCACACACTTACAGTCACATGCACTACATTCCACACAAGTTGGGAAACCGCTCAAGTGCTTAGTTTGTTCTCGATGGGGAGACGGAGCCCCGCGGTAGGAGATACCTGGTTTGGGAAAATCTCCGCAGGCCGAGGCGTTTCGGCGCCGGATCTCGCCATCCAGTGGAGGGGGGGAGTTGATCGCAACCTCCTGCGATACAACATGCACTACAATTACGGAACTAAGCAGTTGACGCACCCGGAATCATTAATCAATCAATTATTTTCGCTAGCTTTCCTCGCGAATCTGCAACTAATATTTTTGTAACTTGAATTATGCGCATACCACACGTGTTTCATTTATCCATGTATCTATATTTGCCACAAAAAAAAAACAACTCTCGCTTCGGACCGTGTCGCCTGCAGCATATTCTCACGCGACTCAAACAAAGCGCCACGTGTTCTCGACTCCCGCCGTCGCTCAAGATTCGTATGAAGGGTTATCGAATATGCGAAACAGTCGAGATCTAAAGACAGTGCTTGGCCAACGGGAGTGTCGAACTCCTTCGCTATTCTCGCAGCCTCTTTTATTTGCTTGCGGTAAACGGGCTCTTCTTTTAAGAAGGCCATGCTTTTACAACTGCTTCAAAGACGATCGCTCTCTTGTGAGGGTTTCAAGTGTCGCTGAAAAATCACATTTTGCCTCTGTCACGTTTTGTTGAGTACTCTGAAGTTCTTTTGCTGATTAATTTGAAGAAACTAATCTTCAGAATAGAGCAATAAGTAGAAAAAATAAATCTTTTGACAAAAAATACAAATATACAAAGTACTGTGAAATGGCACTGAGGTGACAAAAGTCATGGGATAGCAATATGCAAATGTACAGAGGGCAGTATTTTCGCGTTCAAAAGGTAAAAAAAGGACTGCGCATTGCAAGAACTTTCATTTGTACTCAAGTCAAACTCAGCGTGAAATACCCCGAGAAAAGTCGCAGGATGGCGGCCAAAACGTTGTCACCTGTGCGTAGGACCCGGCGTCTCCCGAACAGCCATGTAGATAGAGAACCTACGTTCTCATAATATTGCAATGTAGTTTAGTATTGCACCGCTCACATATGATGATTTGTAGCTCCAGAAATGTATTTCCTCTTCTAACGCTAAACACATTTTGTAAGAGATATATTTCAAATGCATTATGGGTAAATTGTTCAAAAGTAGCAATGTATCTAAAAACAAGGCAATAGAAAATCACTCTTGATAAGTTTCCGCACATTAGAATGATGTCGTCGAACGCCAAGGATAATAAATTTCTGTTAAACGAAATAACTATTTTCATTTTCACTTTTGATACAGGTTATAACATCACATATTATATGCTCAATTTGCTGGTTGGAATTGTAATAATAAAATTGAGTTCCATTTTATTAGTAATATCTTTATAGGGTATTACTTATTATCTTAATAACAAAATAATACAATAGAGTAAGATACAAACTAATTGAGAAAACAGATTATACAAATACATACAAAATTACTTTTTCAAGTGAGTCTTGACTGCTGATATGAGAATAATTCAATCATTAGAGTGCTCATAGAATTTAGTGTGAACTATTTTTTTATACTAATTTCAGAATTTATGAAATAAAAATGTACACGGTTTTAGTTCTTTCGAAGTTTAGTTCAATCTAACAATTGAGAAAGAATAATACATCATTTTAGTAAGGTCCTCTAAGCCCTTTATAAATTGGCACTCATAAAATATGTTTAAGGTTTTTATCAGTTTGACGCAATAATCGTAATAAAAATCACTTTAGATAAACAATTCAAGCTGTTGGATATGTTACTGATGTAATCGATGCTTCTTCGTTTTGTTCAAGTGAACTCAGCTTGCAAATTTTGGGTTTGGACTGTTATTTAAAAGAAAATCTCTGCGTTTAGTTATCGCAAAATCGATCGAACTGACAATGGCGCCGATAGGCGTCACAGGAACCTTAGATTACATAGTACTCACAACGGCTGACACTACAATATATGAGCGAAGAGTTCGAATAAGCTACTCAAGCATTTTGTGGTGAACATTTGTTGCACCTCGTAAATATTGTTTGAAGCACTCATTAAAGCGGCTGAAATCAGCGGAAATTCATTAAAAATTACATAAAGAGGCAAAAAAAGACTTATTAGTGGAAATCGACGAAAAGTGCAAAAAACCTATAAAATGGTTCATTTCTTGTTCTCATAACATAAAATGAAATTCTATACTCAACGGCTGTGTTCTAAAGTGAAAATAATGACATTTCATAAAGATCTGCCTCCAACACAGCGACCTCCTACACATCCTCCTTACATAGCGAGCAAGTGGAATTTGAATGTATTTTGTGCAATATATTTCTACAGTTAATGTCGATTTCTTTGTCACTGAACATCTTGGTTTGAGCGACTACTCTAGTAATGGAAGTGGGGAGAGCCAAAGTTAGATATTTCTCTCTTTCTGTAAATTGCTAATCCCTAATTTCTAGATATATTGTACTATATGATGAAATCATGGTTCTGCGCGTATCGTCCATATAGATTCTACGTACAATTGTTGCAAGAACTGAGGGAATACTATTTCTTATTACATTCGGATTTTGTTGCTCAGTAATTAAATTATGAAAGCCCAAATTATTCATCAAGCCGTTCAGAACGGACACTCAGTTGCATTTACTAGAATTTGGGCACGCATTTTTTTTATTCTAAAAGATGGTTGAAAATATACGTGGGCAATTATAGGGCAATTTTGCGCGTTTGCCAAGTAAGTCACCTTAGTTGAGCCAGTTTCCTTCCTAATCATGTACCCAGGAGTTGTTCTCAATAGCCCCCAAAAGACGTTTGTAGAAGTTCGTTTGTGTCTTATCCAGATGATTAGTGTATCTTAGAACCCAGATACCTAAGGCTTATATAACACAGTATATGCTACCAAGGAATCGAAAACATTTTTATCAATCTGCCAGCTATCATTTTCCCCTGACATTAGAATTTTCCAGACTGAATATAAATGGCATTGTCAGCAGCGTAATTATAAACCCTGACGTTGTGAATTGAAAAACAAAATACGTGTACTGTTTGACCATTTCAACAATTTCTCCTCTTCATTTTACCGACCTCTCCGATATCATTTTGCCTGACTATTTGATTTTAATTTTTTTCAGATTAACTTATTACTTCTAAAAATACTTGGATAACATGTCTACCTAGTGTTGAAGATCTATTACATCGGTTGCCAGGATAATCAAATCATCAGAAAAAAAGAAGAATGCTAGGATTTATCTTTATGTCAGTGAAAGTCTGCATCAAGGAAGAAACTGGTGATGTCTGGAAGCAAAAGAGCAAATAGTGAAGGGCTCAACGAATCACGCTCCATTGCCTGTTGCTTCGGTTGAGCGGGCCTACGCGCCAACTGACGTCTCGTCGCTGGGCGTCCAAACGTTTTCGCAATCGGTGTGTTTAAACGCTCGGCATGTTCAACTTCATTAGTAAACTACAATAGAGTACGTGAAATTTTAGTTAGTTACATTCAGTGGCGGCTTCTGCATGATTCTTTAGAGAAGGAGAGAAATCAATTGTAAACAGAACTTCAAAATGAAGATACAAATTAGGATACATGCCGCGTTTGAAATGGGATAAGAGGGAAAGCATTGTCGGTTGAGTTGTCACATGCCCTTCGTCAGGTCACATTATAACACCCGTCTGCTGTTCGGCTCACTTCTGATCCTTGTCTGCAAGAATGTGACACGACTCACGTTCATGACATGGCACGTTCGTTTGCTTCGAAAAGAAGCCAATACATGGCATTTCAAGGGAGGAGTTTCTCTTTATCCCATTGAACGCGTCCTCTTTTGGCCCCATGAAAACTGACAGATAAGAGAGATTAACAAAAGAGACGAGGAAAGGCTGAGAGTCCTTCTTCAGGGCGAGTTCAATTGGTTTCGAACGTTTTGGCGTAGCGTAAAACGCGATTACAATAAATTTCCTTAGAGCCATCAACATAAATATTGTACATTTTCTCTCAAACATGTAAGTAAATAATTTATTTGATAATTCCACCCAGAGAAGAGAGTATTTTAGGAGGACATATCTACATTCCGACCCCTAAGAAACCCTCTCTAGTTACATTGTAAGACAACATTTGTTGACTGTCTACATTTCAGAAACTGTTAACAAGTGAGGACATATGAAGTTAGACGAAAAGCAATTCTGTGAAGTAATTGTCATGCATTTGTGTAATTATTCAAATACATCTTAACATTGTTCTTTTAAATTTTGTTTTACATTGTTTTCGTTGCTTTTGAACTTCAAAACAAATCCGTATAGATTTAATAATTAGCGCTTAAAAGCATTGCTACTTCATTTATACTACTTCATTTATATTACACTCATTCATACACGTCCGTCGTATTTTTATTCAGGGCTCAGTAAACTATTCGGTTTAGTATTAATTACTTTCATATATGTGTATGTTTTCGTTTTAATTCAAATTAAATGTACTCATGTTAGTTCACAAAGCGTACGTTGAACCTCGTTGACTATAACATCATTTTTTATCACGTCAAATTAATACTGTTAACTGTTTGTAGAATATTACGTGCACTATATAATTAAAATTTTGGGGACCAACCAAGCAGGCAAGAATTACATACCAGCCCTCTTCTAATTCCTTTAACAGCCTGTCGAACACCCTTAGAAAACGAAGGTGAAACACATTTCTACAAGTGTGACATTAAACATGTGAAAAACACAACGTATTAAATAGGATAAAAATCATAGTATTAGATAGAGCTGCGAATTTC
>BOPP01000042.1:3071585-3088314 GCA_017312745.1 Gryllus bimaculatus
CTGTGATCGTCGTGAAATAGAAATGGTAGGTGATTCATCGATTCCCATTTTTAGTTTTCCACTCCAAAATAGGGGACAAAAAGCCATCGAGAAGAGTTTTATGGAGACAATGAGATGCATAGTCAAATAAAGTACGGTTCCCTATTTTACGAGACATCTCGAGACTTATGTTTTTACACGGAAAATGAATTTAATTTAGCTGCTTGTTCACAAGTTGGGAAGTCGATTTTTCTGAGTCGGTATTTAGAGTAGATTCTCTCCATTGTGACACCGGCCGAGTTCACAAATTCCTCGCGCGAAGCCAACGTGGCAGTAGTGATCAACACAGAAAGACCAACAACAAATCTCTATAACAAATTGCGTAAAAGAAATATTGACTTTTTAACACGTGGTGTGCGAAGCGCCGTTTTCCGGTTTGTTTTCTGGGAGCGAAACAGCTAATTTTTTCAGTGTGCGAAACATCGCGAAGCGTTTGCAAAACATCGCGAAGTATGTGCGAAACATCGCGAAGTGTGTGCGAAACATCGCGAAGTGTGTGCGAAACATCGCGAAGTGTGTGCGAAACATTGCGACCTCTGTGCGAAACATCGCGAAGTGTGTGCGAAACATCGCGAACCGTGTGCGAAACATCTGTAACGATTCGCAATTGTCTTTCTTGACGACGTCTTTGTATATTATTTACAAACAATAGTGTTACGACACTGACTGAAAACCATTTACTTTTGAACACGTAAGGTATTTCTAGTTATTTGATATTAAATTTATTTTCCTTTACCTGACGCGCTGCGTTTCGCTTACGACGCGTTAAACAATAGTTACGCAATAAATACCCAACACGGGCGCCAGGTGATTCCCACACTCGTCTCTTTCTCCCTACGTTAGGACGAGAAATTCTACTCGTGCGTGGATCATCAGTTTCGCGCCCTTTTGAAGTAAACTACAATTAGATAACATAAACTGTCGACATCATTCGGACACTAAAAATAGGTCAACTCGTTTTTCGATAAACGAAATCCATTGAATCTTTACGCGAGAGGGGAGAAAACCACGAAGTTCCCGGTGAAATCTATAATTCCGCTAACCTCACGCAGTTCAGTGAGAAGGATTGCGCGAATTTCCCAGCAAGCAGACGCCTGAAGTACATGCGCTTAGTGATCGCGATCGTCACAAAGGGCCCGGGGACAATCCCCGGCGCGAGATTTCACGGAAGGGCTGAGCCGCGCGGCACGTGTCGCCCTGCACAAAGCGACGCAGCACATGCGGCCCACGTGCCAGCGCGCACCTGCGTCGGTGGCCCTCACGCGCCCCTGCCTGCCCGCTCCTGCAACGCCCATCCACCAGCACCCCTCCCACACACCTTTAGAACTCTGTCCGCCTGCCCGCCCGCCCGCCTCACAGTCTTCTCCCTCACGTTTCATCCCGCCCACCCACCTACTCTACCGAACCGGGTTCGGTGGCTCAGGGCATCAGCTGATGTCACTGCAGTTACTCTGACCTCGAGGTCATATGTTCCCGATAGAGGCAGGATTTTCGGCACTACCTAGATAGCTAGGTTGAGCTCCGTCGCTGTCCTGAGGAAAATTCTAGCGGCCGGTTTCTCTGATCGATAGTTTTCCGTGGTTTCTCCGATCATCACCAGACGAATGCCGGAGCAGTGGCCTGACACACGGGCCACGGACTGAGCGGGATCTTTCCTTCTTCTACCTTGTCCTATCCTCACCCCTTACTTAAACACACCTACACTTACATGCGTTACACATGCTGGGAGTCCAGTCGACAGCTTACAGCTTGTTCCAGGTGGGGTGGTGCCCTGCTGATGGCGGGAGATACAAAGCTGGAAAAACCGTCGCAAGCCGAAGGTTAGGTCGGCATCGGATATCGTCATCTAACGGGGAAAGAACACCGCCACTTCCCACGATAAAAAACATACACTACATTTACGCGACTAATGACCGTAGCAGTTGACGCGCCCCGAATCATTAATCGATCGATCTACTCCACCGCCCTCTCGTCCACCGGCAGTCTTGCCTGCTCGCCAGCCGTATTGTTTGTGAGATTTTCGCGGCTCAGCCACTCACGTGGAGCACGAGCTTATTAGTGGCCGTTTAGATGGCGCTCTGGCGCCGCACGCTTGCGCGCTTCGCAAGCACACGTGCCACGCCCACCGCTCCGTGGACTTCGAGGGTGTTTCACACTCTCGTTTCTAATGAAATGTTCCGTTTTGTGCCCTTCCTCGCTCATCAGATTATGACAATTTTTCTTCTTATTTTATTTACTTTTTATCCACATCAATACTCGTCATCAGGTTTCTATTCGTTAATTTCACTGTCATCTTCGATTTGTTCGTTTCAAGACTTGGTGTCGTCACTTTTGAACAAACTTCGTTTTTGGCTAAAAGATTAAAATCTTGAACTTTCGCATTTTGTCGTCATCTCAAAACATGGTCGTCTGATTTTGAAACATGCTCGTCTAACGAGAGGGTACGACACGCCCCTTTCGTTAAAAAATGCTTGGAATTTGAAA
The DNA here is from genome assembly GCA_017312745.1 of Gryllus bimaculatus. Lineage (NCBI taxonomy): Eukaryota > Metazoa > Arthropoda > Insecta > Orthoptera > Gryllidae > Gryllus > Gryllus bimaculatus. The sequence goes on from BOPP01000042.1 coordinate 3,074,109, forward strand.
AGCGATTGACTTCAAAATAAAATTTGTAAACGTTTTAATACAAGTATGTCCTGCAAGGATAGTCATATAAATGTACTAATAGTTTTTACAAAAAAACGAACAAATAAATAAAAATAACGATGTAGCGACAATACGCAGAAAAAACTACCAAACGCTCATGACTCTGGTAAGGGTAAGAACAGCATTACTCCACCCACTTCTTATCACACATAACTTATATCAAATGAGACAAATCTTCCTAATTATGTCGACGTGACGCAGCTTCTCATTTCTTTCCACAATCGCCCACGCTTTCCTATATAAATTAACTTTAACCTCCTGCAGTATCATTAGTATTTTTTAACCTAAATTCCCTTTCGTTGCTGGGATTTGTAGAGATTAACATCAACTTCTTTAGTTAATATATGTTTCACTATAGCACTTCAGCGTTTTCCAGAACAAATCGTTCCGTACACAAATTCCACACCAGTCGTTCGTGATTTGAATCCCGACCCCAGCAGTGGATACACACTGTATTATACATTCGCTCATTCCGACCGTCGTTTCACAGTCACCGCCGCTCCCTCCGCTCTCGGCCACGAGCGGCTGGCCACAATGGTCACCGCCGCCGCCGCCGCCGCCGTCACAGGTGCGCGTTCGCCCACGAGCGCTCGCTCGCGCGCGCGTGCGTCGAGGCGTGCGCTGCAGGTAAACAGCAGGCAGCGGCAGAGGGCTGTGCAAACACGCCCGCATCTTGTGGTCGCGCCTGCCCTCCTGCTAATCCCCGCTGATCCCGGCACGCTCCGATCGCCCTTCCCCCACTCCACGGCGCGAACCCTTGCTGTCGTTGGAACACGCGGGCGGTCGCCCTTGCTGGCCAGGCCTCTTCCACTGCAGAGGGCGTTGGTGATGCTGTCGTCAAGCAGTTGGGGCCGACAGTATAGCAACTGAAGGGCTCAGCAGGACAAGGGGCTATCCCACATTTTTTGTGATTTTGAGTTATTAGCATTGTACAACTTCAAATATTATTATTTTTTTGTAATACATTATTTAAATCCAGTATGGTTTTATATGCAAGAGTACGGTATTTGAAAGTTTAAAAATATATGGAGTATAATATGAGGGAAGTTCAGGTAAAATCCTCATTATTTCAGAACTCTGTCAATGTGGGATACCCCCTTGTTCTTCTGGGCCCTTCAGAAGTTGATCAACTATTTTCATTCATCCCAGGGTGTACGGTTAGACGTTGTTACAGCAGTATTTTTTAATATTCTCATTACCCCCAAACACCTCATTTGTCCAATCGTTAAAGTCTCCGAAATGTTGTCTGCCAAATGTGGTTGGGAATATAAAAATTACAGTCGCTATCTGTTTAATGTTTGATCCTACAACACACCTGTGAGAAAGTGACATGTTTTGCCCTAGTCTGACCAACAGTATTATACCCGATCAACAATTCTTCTAGTCCATCCCAGAATAAGCTGAATGACATAGTTATAGAAATCGTTTTTTACTTATAGTGTTTTGGAAAAAATATTCCGTGTGTATCACTGAAGTCTTCAAAATTGTAAACCACCAGTGTTAGAAATCTCTTTTATTTGTTTCTTCTGTGTGCCTTGTAACTTCTTTTGCCCTATGGTAACATGATTTCCCCGTCTGAGGATATCATCCAATTAATCACAATAAAAATATTTGAAAACAGTACAACACGTAGACAATGTCATTTATTTCTCTTCATCATTTCTCGTTTTCTTTGCAAACCGTTGCTTCGTGCTGACAGTTATCCAATCACTAACCTCTTCCTATAATAGCGGTTGACGACGATTATGCGCCATCGGCATCGGCATCCACAACCAATTGCAATTAATTGCTCGTACTTCGCTCCTCAGTTTGCTCCTATTGCCACATCAATCTTTTATTACTGTACGAGCAGTGTCAAATTTCCCTTCTCTCCAGAATTTTAATTCAGAATTCCGATTTCAGAATTCACGATTTTAAAAGTTTGCAGTTCTGTAAAATCGGGACTTAGTGCACTGTTTAAAATGTTAATTATTAAATTTCCATCAGCAACCCTTTACCACAATAGAACGTTTATTATTTGCTTATCACTACATACAACTGCAACTTTGGTATCAACGTCGTGATAATATTTTTACTATTATCCCTTTACGAGACAATTGCATCACGTCATCCACCTTCATATGTTGTTACCGCAAAGAGAGTTTCATAGTCACATTCTTATTTTTGCCAACTGAAATGCATCCTTCTGCAATTCGTATTTATTACAAAAGTTTGCCGTCTTGTTCCATTTGAGCAATTTTCTGATGTCACTGAATGTCAGTCTTTCATCGCTTTCTAAAGTTCTTGCAGAATCATGTTATTAAGAATATCTCATAATATATCATTTATACCGCACCCATTTTTACAATAGGTATTCGTTCGTCATCTAGAAAATGGACGTTCGTATGCTACATGACCTCCCTGATGACACGCTGTAATGTAACTACGTCAAAAGCAGTTCGCATATTTTTGATATCAACCAAACCTCAGTTAATGCCCTCACCATATCACCTTCCATTACAAATAAAGAGTGGAAACAACACGGCAGTTTCTTAATCCAGCCGTTAGAATATTTTTTTTAACAGTTGATGTTCAACCGTTCCGTTGAGAAGAACCACTACTGTGGCCACGAGCAGAAGATGCGAATCAATTTCTTAATCCAACCGTTGGAAGAAATTTTCAACAGTTGATCTTCATCCGTTGTGTGATGTTGAGAAGAACCACTACTGTAGCCACGAGCAGAAGATGTGAATCCGTCGGAGCTTGAGGGCCAGCGCCAAGCGGTGTGCTCAGCCGCCGTGGCTGAGGGGGTTGAGGGGGTTGAGCGGGTTGAGGGCAGAGGGCTTGTGCGGTCGGGAGCGCAGGTGAAGCCCAAGCGGGCGTGTTCTGTGCGTCTCCCCTGGCGCGTCTCTCCGCGCCCTGTCCCTCGCCCCGCTCCGCTCCGCCCCGCTCCGCTCCGCGTCGTCTAGTAATCCTCTTCATCCCGCTCCACTCCCATTACATCGCACGCTCCCACCGCCAGCCCTGCTTAGCGTCTGCTCCCGCCCTGCTCGCCTCCATTATCGTATTACCCCTGCTGCCCTTTGCGAGCGGCGCTCTGTTTTATTTCACATGTTTTGCTCTCATTGGGTGCTCTTTAAACACACAACCCACATTTCTCCAAATTATTTTCTCTTTTTCATCAACATCATTATAATTTTCGTATGTATTTTCATGTTTTACCTTGAACGTTTCTTGATTTTCAATTTTTATATTTTTTGCTTTTCTTTCTAGAATATCAATATACCTACAGAGGATGTCTTGTAATGTTCAGGCTAAATAAGTTCAATTTTTCCACAGAAAAACTGGAATGACCTGATATAAAAAAGGGGGGAAATTGTTCTTATATTCAGTAAATGGCTTACACTAAAGCATTGTATAGTGAGCAAACTAACTTTATGGGGCGTTCTTGACGTGGGGCTTACAAAACATTTATTCACGACAAAACGTATGTCTGTCTGCCTATTCGTCCGTTCTTCCAGTCGCCCGAACATTTCATTGTTTCTCTATCATTAATTTTATCATTTTGCAGTACCAATTTTATGCAATTTTCGAAGATACGGTGTTCGCCAAAAAGAACCATCACCAAAAGTTTACCGTCCGTTGTTACAAGCCGACAAAAAATTGAAAATTATTTGAAGCCGTTTTTAATAAAAGTTTTTTAGTCAAAATTGACTAAATTTCTCTTAAAATTACACGAAAGCTGCTTATTTTTTTGAATAATTGAACTTGACCTTATATAAAATTCTGTTCTTGAAGAAGATATTTGATTTTCAAAAAAATTCTAAGTTCTGTATTTTAGTTGTAATTAGAGGCTAAAAACTGTGAACTTCTGCAATTGTCGAAAATTCAAAAAACTGAAGTATTTCTTTCCTTAATTATTTTTATCTCTCTTCTTCTTCTTCTTCTTCTTCTTCTTCTTCTTCTTCTTCTTAATTTGTCTGGAGATGGACAATGTCTGTTACATGTTTACATCAACAGTTTTTCAATTCTTTAGAGCTGTTTTAACACTCTTTCCTCTCGGTTTATACTTCCTGGGTCTCTTCCGTGGTTACTAAACTCGATTAATATTTTATGTCTACATTCCATTACATTCATCTAGAAATTGACCTTTGTTGAAAAAGTACGTCTTCTGCGATGGTGCTACAGCCCAGATGTAGTTCGAGTCTCGCCATTGTAAAAGTACAGCCTTATTATTTATCTGTGGTTTCAGTTCTTATATTTTCTAAAATGGAGCAATAATTAAGTGATTTGGTAAAGCCCTTTTGTTTGTAACTCATATTATATATATTAGCAATTAAATATTACTTATTTCTTTTCATTACATATGTAACGCCCATTTTTTTCTTGACAACTCAGAAATGGGAGTTCAGTGACAATAGTTTGGAGATTCGTCTGGATATCCACACTGAGTATGAGTTTAGATAAATTTACATTCATATCAATATACATGATCATAAGTGAAGAAATTTTTTCAATAGAATATGAGACAATATGGGTCAAACATTCTGAATTGTTAAGTAGTAACCGGATAAGCAAATTTGAAATATGATTATCTACAAACATTTTAGAAACCGTTCCAATTTTTTCAATTGCGCTTTGATTACAGGATCACTAGTTAGCTCCCCCTCCTAGTGGAAGTAATAAACATATATCTGATAGAAAGAGACATAGCTTCAAAATTTACCTCAATTTTATGAACAGTATACTAGAGAAAATATCACGTCACAGTTTTTTATGCTTTAGTTATAGACAAAATATTCGCAATACGTCAGTTTTAAATTGTTTTGTGAAATATGAAACGCTACAATTCGGCTTTCCGTCTTTCACAAATGAAAATGTACATTTGACAGTTATTCCCCTGCTTTGAGTGGGAAATAATATTTCCCTCCCTTGGCAAACATTGCACTGGACGTTCATACTCGTTGAATACAAGACGCATAAGATTATAATCACTGTCGATTCGATGAATTTTAATTGAGAAAAATGTCCACAAAAATTTAATTAGAAAATACTGAATTGTATAAAAAATGGTTATTCTGACAGCAGTCGATTTTCAGTTTTCTCATCTCGCCTACACTGCCCCGCCCCACTCTCACACCGCCTCCACTCGACTTCCACATCGCGCCGTCCAGCGCTACTCTCTCACACCCTCACTCACACTCTTCCATAAACACACGATTAGACACCGTCGACTTGATTGCTGTCTTCTCCCACGACCTCACAACATACTATGGTTCGAAATCATTCCTTGCATCATTCTAGCCCAACTTGCTCAGTCCGTGTCTCCACGCTCCACCCCAGTGTCTGCCATCTTGTCCCGATTCCTATCCTCTCCTTCACATCTTCTTCTCCTCTGTCCTTACTCATTCACCCTTACTTGCCTCTCCTAAATTATTCTAACACCGTTTCACTTTAGTGTTATTCTATCTTCAACCATCAGTGTCTTCCTTGTGTTCTTCCTATTCTTAAACTTCACCCCCACACCATTCCCATTACCCATTATCATATCTCCTCCTACTCTTCTGGTGTTGCTTTTGCCCTTCCTTCACGCGATCCCTCCCTTTTTTGCCTCTATTTCTCTTTCTCTCTCCCCTCTCTCTCATCTCCACCCTTACCCAACATCAACTTATTTCTTCCCAGCGCCACTCAGTCTCCGCCTTTAACTCCGTTGCCTTCCTACTCATCACTCCTTACACTGGCCTCTCTTCGCCCCTCCCCTTCCTGGCGTTGTTCTGAAACTCACGACCAGACTCCTCTCCTCTCCGTCCTCTCTCCTCACTCTCGGTGTTCCTCACTAACCCTTCCGACCCACTCGCCCTTGTGTTCCTGCCCAGTGACTGAGTGTCTCCACCCTCACCGCCACTCCCCTCATCACCCTCCCCCTGACCAGTGTACAACTCCCCCTTGTCCGTGCATTGCCTTCATACCGCCCTGCCCCTCTTCAGTTGTTTGACACTCGCCAACTTATCTCTTCTCTCGCTTTCCACTATCTGTCGTATCCCTTCGCTCTCTTCCCTCTCCTCACTCCCATTACTCACCTATTTCTCTCCTCCACTCGTATAGCTCTCCCGATCTTAATATCAACCCGTTCCGTCACGGTGTTGCTCTCTTTCTCTTCACGTACACCCCTCAACCTGACCTCTCCTCCGTCTAACCACCAACCCGCGTTCCCTCCAACCACTGCCCGAAATATCCTTCCACCTTGCAATTCCAGCGCAATGACGCTATCTTAACCATCGCATCACCCAGTTTTCTTGCTTGTCGCTGCTCTTTAACATTCCTCTCGCCCTCGTATCACTTCTATTCTCCCTCAGTTTTCCATCTAGTTTCCTCCCATTAACCCGTTCCGCCCGTGTTGCTTTGTTTATACCCCACTCTCTTCCACTGACCCCCCAGCCATCACTGCCCGCAATGGCCTACCTCAGCCCCTATTCCGTCTGCGGCAGGAGGGGGGGCGGCGCGGTGGCGACCGGGGGCGCGCGGGGGGCGGCGCGGGGCGCGCGGGCGCGGGGGCGGCGCGGGCGGCTGCGGCGCGGGGCGGGCGGCGGGGCGGCGCGGGGCGGCGGCGGGGGCGGCGGGGCGGCGCGGGGGCGGCGCGGGGGCGGCGCGGGGTGCGCGGGGTGGTGCGGGGCGGCGCGGGGACGCCGACGCAAAGCCCTTCCTGCGGGGGGCGGGGGGGCCTGTGGTCCCCTCGCGCAGATGCCGGCGCTGTTTGGACGGGCGCCGTGCGTGGCGCGGCATAACACAGCAGCGCTGCATGTGCTCTATTACGCGCAAGGAGAGGCTCGGCTCCGCCCGGAATGGGGATTCAGGTGTTTGGTTTGCACTGGCGGCAGTATACGACGCGGGCGGGGGCGTGCGAGTCCGCCTTCCGCCGCGCTGTTACGTGCTTTTGGCTAACGCGTGATTAACAGGTGGCAGGGGGCAACGGAGGAGCCCACTGTGCTGTTTCGAAACACTATATTGTTGTTGTGTAATCGGTAGGATTAATGGTAGCGACGAATTGATTTCAATGTGTAATCATAAACTCAATGTTGTGATGTACGTTAGGAAGTGTTTTTGTAATTCCTAAGAGCAATACATTTTGTATTCATTTACCAATATGGTCAGATCACTTGATGGTATTTAATCTTGGCCTAATGTAATTTCATTCATGTTTTAACATTATGGAATGAATGCGTGCACTTTATACACACTAACGTATTCATCTTCATTCTAGAAAAATTATTAAAATGTGGAAATATAAAATCATTCATTCCAATATTAACATGTTACCTCTCTGTAAATTGTTTCTTTTTTTATTTTCTCTAGAGCAATACATTTGAATGGAGTATACAGTTCTCACAAGAGTCCTTACAGTGTTTATACACTATTTGTAGTCCATATTTCTTTTCATGTGAAAGTTATCATCGAACTCAATTGTAACAGTACACCAGAGGGAAGGGTTTTTATTCGACCGCAGGGGGTGAGTTTCCTCATACTTTCACAGAATTTACGTATTTAATAAGTACTTCTTCCGTCAGACTAATGGATATTACCGGAAATGAGGCGCACATTTCCGGGCTGATCAGAGCTTGCACCCACCTCCAATTTCGATCCCAGCCGCCACCGCACTCTCCCACCCACACCCGTTGTAAGCACTGTGGACGGCATAGGAGGAAATTCGGACAAAAATCGAGTTATGAAAAAACAAATTTCGGAATTATAATTTTCTTGAGGGAGATATTGAAGATTTGAACTTCGGCGGAAACGAATATTCGACTCCAGTCGAGTATGTGACTCATTGAACACGTTTTCAAGGCTTTCTACGATTAATCTCATTGGCTTCCGGAGCAGTTTCTTGCACAAGTGGCCACGCGCCGCGACCGAGTATCTCTAGGTTTCTAAGTTGAACTTAGTTACGCTTGAAATTACCCATTTGGAAATGAAACCTTGACAAGTGTTTTTCCCTACGACGTTTCTATAATACTATACAAACCTAAACGTATGCGAACAATTTTTTGTCGGCCAAAAAATGTACGTGTAATGTTGCTTATTGCAGTCGTGTTTAAAAAATCAACAAATATGAGAGTAACAAATATATTAATTTCTAAGAAAATGCTTAAAAAAATAAAGAGTAACGACAAAACATGCAATTTTGTAACATAAAAAATCACAAAGTAATGTAAATTAGAAAATGGAATGAATTTATGACCATTCGGATTCATAAAATCTTCCATTGCTTTTAGGCGTTCTACACAATAATAGCAAGAATTCTGGTATACATTATTCTTTTCATATACTTTGGATCAAGTAAAGAGCGTATTTTACGGAGAAAAAAATTGTCCGGTTTTTGTGACTACCAAACTACCGTGCTGCGTCACCTGCGCCGCAGAGTGGCTCCCACCCAACAGGAATTTTAATTAAAAGATTTCAGCGTTCAATATATTGCTGATTAATGATTCCTATCAGAAACTGATATTGGAAAGTCAGGTATTCGCTTAATACGCGGGTGCCGGGCGGTGCTCGACTCGCATTTTGGTATATCGGCGCCATCAAAGGCGGGATTACGCGGAGAGAGTAGACGGCGGCGCGGTACCGTCCTTTGGAGGCGTGCAGGAGGTTTTGTGTGCTTGGATTACGCCCCGATAATTACCCTATCGCAGCCCACAAAGAGAGCGTTTTACATAATTCACTAATAATTTAATAAAGCAGCTGTTGTCGGCAGGCGAGCTGCGAGGGAGGCGGTGAAGGCGGAGGGGAACTAGGGTTGGAGGCGAAGCTAACGGCACTAATGTCAAAATTATTTAACTCATTAGTAATCCAACTAGGAGGAGAGTGCGTCGGTCGACCTCACACCTAATGTTAATAAACACACGAGAAAACGAGGCAGCGATATTTTTCACTTGATTACATGATAATGGCCTGCTACTTAAAATAGCCTATGTTTACAATTCAAATTTTAACGTGCAGTAATTTGCACACTTATCTCTGAAGCTTGCTGTGTACAGCACGGAAGGCGGTAAAAGTGACTTATCTGGGGAGGTTCTACTGTGGTCGCCCGGGGAACAGAAGTGGTATGTAGGGGGGGGGAAGGGGAATTACAGAGGGCAAAAGAGGGGAAGAATGTTTAGATCAGCCGACAGTGGTCGAAAATATTACTGTAGGTGGGCATATATAATTATGTTACTATCTAGTAAGAACATTCTTATTCTTCTTGAAAGATTATGCCAAATTGGATTTTCTAAATTGTCTTACAATATTATATGCTAAATGAAAAAGTAATATTTATTTCGTGAGATTCAGGCTCTAAGTATAGTTATATTACATAAAGTCTATTCAACGCTTTTATGGGATTGATTATATTGTATGTAATATTTCAATTACAGACATATAATATAGCTAATAATTTTAAGGAACAACCATCATTTTTACGATTAAAAATATCTTCCCGATGTAAATACAAAGGCGTTATTCCTAAAAGTATATAAGTAGATATTTATATCATTGTACACATAAATAAAATGTCTTGCAAAGCTATATTAAAGATCGTGCTCACAAGCGTTGAGAGTCTCCTAGGAGAAGTAAAGAAATTCTAATACAAATGTCCATAATAATCTTATACAATACTCTTAATTACGTATTGCGAATTTAATTTTTTTGTTTGCATCTCTTTCTTGTACTCATCAATAACCTCAAAATTATACACTTTATCCCTTTTAGCTCATACATTATATTCTTTAAGCGATATTAAATCACATAAAGTTCGTATTTTTTCGTCATCAACCATCAAGTATTTAAACACTCGACGAAAAACAAATGATCGTGGTTGAGCCGAGATATCGCGTGCGGAGTCACGTTGCTTTACCGGAAATCTCCACATTTCCAACCACTGTGCCCGCCAGTTCCTACTAACAGGGCGGCGGATACCGAGCGAAATTATTGCTCGGAGAATTTTTTTCCCCCCGCCGTGGTTGCAGCAAGGGAGGGGGCGGGGCGGCGTGGGTGAGCGGGGACGGTGTCCGCAAAGGGCAAGTAACCGAAATGAATGGCGGCAAGAGAGCACTGCGACCCAACACTTGCGCGAAAATTTACGGCTAGAGATTCGAAATCCTCGGTAGTTCCTCTCAGTTCAGAGAGCGCGTTCTTTTCTTCGGCGAGTCAATAAATCCGGAGTGTTAATTTATTTCCGTGACTAGCTCCATTCGGAATATTCGTCTCGCGCTGCAGACCATTCGTTCATTCGTTCGTTCGTTCGTTCGTTCGCTGCATGCGGAGAGAATTAAAGCGGTTCGGCACGCATGCGCCATAACGTCGCGTACACTGCATGTCTAGAATTACAGTCTGGGGTATTAGCGAGATTTATTTCTACGTGGCCAAGGTTATCTCGTAGGGTGCATAAAAAATAAAAAGCTGCAGATAAGGAAAGATGTAGTACGAGGAACGAGTGCTTAATTCATATGCCTCCCGGCGTACGACTTTGTGCAGTCGCAGGCAAACCCTTTGAGTATCTGACGTAGAAAGTGGCCGACGCTAATTGTATACATATTACAAGAAGCATTTCAAAAGCATGGCAGGTTTGCAAATCATTTCAATTTTTAGATGTAAATGATTGGTTTTTAAGCAAATATGAACGTGTAAGAGTGTGATTTCCAGTTTAGTGAAATAAACAAGAAAAAATGTAATTGTAAAATGTAAAAAAATGAGTTAATTCAAAATTAAAGAGTGTTTAAATGAAATGCTAGATATCATGAAAAAGTAAAAGGCAAAGCTTTTTTCAATAATCCCGCAATCAGCTGAATTAAAAAGAGTATTTAAATGTCAAACGAACTGGGAGGTCGTAAGGAAAACGTATTTTGACTCATAAATAGAAACAAACATTTATCAACATTACAGACACAAATCTTTGTCTTTGCTGACTAGTAAATTAAAAAGTTCATTCCTATTTTTAGAACATTAATCATACACTGAACAACCGAAAGGTTTTGCGTTGAAAGACGTTAACTAGAAACCTGATAACTTCCCGTACACATGCTACAAGAGAATGTGAAAAATGTTATTCAAATTCAATTTCCATGAAAGAACTTTCTGAGTCTCCCTGAGCTTGTTTCGATTTCTAGGAGACAAACCATCCAGCCAGTTATTATCCTCATTCAGGTCTGAATATTTCTCATTTTTCTCGAAAACCTGAGCTCAGCGGACAATCAAACTTGAAAGAATTGAAGACAAAAAGAATTGAAGACGAACACAAACTCGGGAAAAATTGGAAAAATTGGAGTATTTATTAATAAAATTTCCTACTGCTGTGGAAATAGAAGGAAGAAAAACACCTGTTCTTCGTTTTTGTGTTTTATTGTATTAAAAAAATAATGTAATTTAAAGGTTCGCTTTAATATAATGTAATACAGTACTTTTTCTCACGAAAAGAAAAAAAAAGTAAGATTTTTCATCTCGATGTCCTTATTATTGTATCCAGTTAACTGACAAAAAAAAGAGAAACTGAAAATTATATGAAAATATTTTGAATTGCAAGCACTAGTATGACAAAGAGAAGAATAATGTAACTCAACAAGAAAGGGCGTTGAGAATGTAATAAAGCTTGTTTCTCCTTGTAGTAGAAAAAGTGTGAGATGGCCATTAGCTATCACACATTAGATTCAATTGCGTGCCAGCCAACACTCTGAATTCTGTAAGTGAGACTTTTCTTACATCCATGTCACACTTTCTTTAGCATCATTACGGAGCGATGGAGGTGATAACCGATGTATTAGTGAGATATCAAACATTGAAGTAATTGAATCTGCGAGAGTGAAATTATGCTTGATAACAATGTGTGACTGCGATGAAAATGTAGGTACAATGACAATTGGTAATAAAAGACTAATCACTCAAGTATGAGAATTAATTCTCACTTTTCTGAAGAATGGAAAGTGAAGTAAATTATGCAAAATAATTTAATTAATGTTAATTTGCATAACATGTGGCAACAGAAACGAACATATTTCCACTAAGGGGTGTACATGTACCTCAGTGAGCATGGTCAGAAACACGAAATGTGGGGAAAGTTGAAGTATATTTGGGTAGTGATTTATAGAAAAATGAAAATGCAACTGTGTGGTGAAACTTGTGAATATAAAGAAATTGAAGTGAAAAGACAGAAAAAATTTAATATGTGAATGAGGGAAAAGGTACAAAACAGACACTTATAAAGGAGAAAAAGTAGAAGTGATTGTTAAAAAAACACGACACTGGAGGGGGGAGTGTACGATGGCCGAGCAAATGCAAGTGAAACTGAAAATTAATACGCAAATAAAAGAAACATAGAAGTGAAGATGAATACGGACTGAGTAAATATAGGAAAAAGAGGAGTATGGTCGGAAGGGAAGATGAGAAGGAGCCAAGAGAATAAGCATATGAAAACGTTTGTGAACAAGTAAGAGAAAGAATTTGAAACCTGAGTGTTTAGATACATAGCACTAAAACAGGAGCTGAAAATAAAAATTATTATTAAGTCAAAGTAGAAACAATTACATAATACAACATCACATATCTTAATTATGTTATTTTTTATGAGAGCTGGAATATCTCCTTCAAATTTTTCTCTCTTTGCTATGAATCCAAACACATATTAAACATTTCAGCAGAAACATTTTCCTGAACCCCGCGATGTAGCTCACGTTGTCAGAGAAAAACCAATGAACGGGCGAGGGAGATTCGTAGTGTTGTTGTGTCTTTCGAGTTATGAGATGTTTACCTGTGAAGCCCAAGTGCCTGTAAAGCACTTGTGCAGAGTAAATCATTTCAGATGAAAGAAAACACACAAGTGTATTGAACACATCATTAGTTATAAATAATTCCTTGTCCGTTTTGGATTTAAATTCCCGTAGAAATAGCTTTTTGTTCATTTCTTAAATTTCGTCGCAGCTTGTGTATCATTGAAACATTGTGCACATGTACCGAAGTTCTGATGTAGACAGGAGACTCGAGACAGAAGACGCTGTCAGAATTGCTGGGCTTCCTTTCGCAAATGACATTTCAGTTCGCATAGCAGATAACTATCGATTCAGCAACACGTGTGCTATACTGGATACCAGTAAGAAGTAAGAAGTCTTAATAATATGTCACGTATCTAAATATCTCCACAGTTTAAATATTAGTAAATCGTTACTGTAAACCATAAAATAGATGCTTTTGAAACGACTCATTTCAATGAAAACGTTTTGTTCCGTTCTATTTTAATGTTTCTTTGCCAATATTATGTTTCACCTCGTCATTTGCAAAATGATGCCCAGCAATTTTGATAGACTGCTGGCGAGATTGGGTGCGATTACAAATTTTGTCCGTATGAAAGTGCGTTCAGGGTTGGGATTTGCGATTTATTCGTCATAACCGACAAAATCTGAGTCACGTAGGCTTCCAATGTTGCAGTGTAAATGATGACAGAAGAGGAAGACCATAGGAAAAAAGAGAGAACAGATGGAAGGGAGAGAAGAAAAGATAAGGAAAAGGAAATGTCCATGAATGTAGAAAAGGAATAAGATGATGACGATGATGTTGATGGTGACATTGCACTTAGAGTTGGAAAACATAGTTTGCCTGTCCAGTAATCCTCTAATTAAGGAAGGCAACAATTGCATGGTGCTGGCGCTAGAGCCCGCAAGTACATACGTCGCACTCCCGATCTTATCCCCGTACGCATAACTTACCAAAGAAAGGGAAGAAATTAAGGGTAATTCATGGGTGATATACACGGCGCTAGCAAAAGACGCCATGCATCAACCCACAATTTTCATGCTTGGAGATACAAACACACCCACGCGCGCAAGGAATGTCAGGAAGTGAAGTGAAAGGTGATAAATTGTAGTTGGGAGAGACCAAATTTCAAAATAGGCAAATGCATGATCGAGGTGGGATTTGAATCCACGGCCCAATGAACCAAGACTGGTAACTGCAGTAGTCGACTGCGCACCACTGAAAGAACCTCCGGAACCTAGTACCGTCGCCGCTCAAAAAGGGCGACGACAGCAGCCGTCACGCGCGACCAGACCACGATAAAGGAGACACCACCCCAATCCGGGGACTGGCCAGCACACCCTCAGCCCCAGCGAGCTATAAAGCAGTGCCCCAGCGGGCAGAGGGCAGTTGA
>BOPP01000042.1:3088809-3100573 GCA_017312745.1 Gryllus bimaculatus
AAGTGAAGTGAAAGGTGATAAATTGTAGTTGGGAGAGTCCAAATGCCAAAATAGGCAAATGCATGATCGAGGTGGGATTTAAATCCACGGCCCAATAAACAAAGACTGGTAAGTGCAGTAGTCGACTGCGCACCACTGAAAGAACCGCCGGAACCTAGTACCATCGCCGCTCAAAAAGGGCGACGACAGCAGCCGTCACGCGCGACCAGGCCACGATAAAGGAGACACCACCCCAATCCGGGGACTGGCCAGCAGACCCTCAGCCCCAGCGAGCTATAAAGCAGCGCCCCGGCGGGCAGACGGCAGTTGAGCGCCTACCAGCAGTATCGAGTGCATCAGTGAATTGTGAACAGTGTTGACGGAACAGCAAAGTGTACGCGCGCTCTCTCGCGCTCTCTCGCTCGCTCGCTCTCTCTCTCGCTCTCGCTCTCTCTCTCGCTCTCGCTCTCTCTCTCTCTCTCTCTCTCTCTCTCTCTCTCTCTCTCTCTCTCTCTCGGACAGATACTCGGTGCTACGGCTACTAACTTTGCACATCTTCCTGGGCAACGGCGAATTTCGCATACACTGGTACATCTTCAGGAACATTGTTAGATCTGGCTTGTATATGGTTACTCTGTACTGGTGTTAGATCAGAATAAATCTATTTTTTTAAGAAATTATGTTTTATTGGACATAACAGTGAGGAAGGGGCGTCCTCCTTAGACCTGATAAAACGTTTCCTTTTCACGAACGGTTTCTGGAGTTTTCGCAAAAGTGCGCATGCGCACATTGGATTCTGAGGTGGCAGAACCGCTGTGTTCATGCGCGGTTTCGTTAAAACTCCAGAAATCGTTCGACAAAAGGAAGCCTGTATATCGAATCGCTCAGCTGACGTTTCCTATTTTTACACGAAGTGATTTCGACTATCCAGGTAGGCCTGGCTGAGAAGAAAAACTGAATAGGAAGATGAAAATTAACAAAAATTTCAGAGCACAGCATTTAGCTGATGGACAAGATGAAACATGATATTTGCAAGGAAACATAAAAAAAACGGAAGAAAAGGCTCTCATTGAAATGAACTCTTAAAAAAATATATCATTTATGTTTTGAAACGCGAATTACTAATTTGTAAACCGTGTAGATATACAGATTGGGCGACACATTATTACGGCTTCTTACTGGCATTCAGAATAACATACGTTTTGCTGTGCCGATAGTTATCTGATATGCAAGCTATCTTGACACATTCGGGTTCTGAGAGATTTTCATTCGCATAGAACAAAGCAATACTTTCTCCAGTAGTTCATAGTTCACGTTGAAGGGTTCATGGTAGAGAAACCACATAGAAATGTTTCAAAAAGTATTCACATAGAACGATAAAATATGTCCATCATTTAGTACAGACTCAAGGAATTGAAACATCAGGGAATACCGGAAAGTCTTTATCACACATTTTCTGACTTTTTTGCGATTATTTCTATCCATGGGCAGGAGTGTTATCCTGCCGGAAAATACCACCATATCTCGTAGAGGGGACCAGTGAATAAGAGCCAATTCCGACTATAGCATTTTTCACATTGAGAAATAATCCACGAAATATCCGCAGGAAATTCTGCAGAGGAAACCCGCCTGCTTGTTCAGCCTGGGTTCTTCCAGACATGTGTTTTCTCCTATTCTCACCAGATACGATGTTATCCATTTCACTCAATTTCTCAATTAAGTGAACACATACTCATGAAACTTAAGAAAAGATCGTTGACATTGTGGCCTTGAACAGAAGCGCGAAAAGGAACAGGAAGGAAGTTTGCTGAGGCCTACAGCTATAAATTCAAAGAACGTGCACACAACATCCGTAATGAAACGCCCGGAAATGGGAAGGCATATCTGGAAATCAGTTTAAACGGGATACTTCGAGCACGAGCTAGCCACTTCAAACGTTATCCTAACGCAAGAAGCATAGCTGTGATTAATGCTTCCGCGGCAAGTTAGTTTACTCTTCCTGATATGGGAGCATCCTGTGGTACCATTTAATTTAGGATTTACATTATCTTATAACTTATCACGAATTTTGCTCAATTTATTTTATCAAACTTTTGCTCAAAATTATTTTATAAGAACCGATTAAATATCTTTGAAATATTTATCACTTTTACTATTTGGTAGATTTGGTTTCTGTAATAGTGAACCGAAGTGATTGCTTGAAAAGTTTGATGAGAGTTTTCGTCTTGACTGAGAGACCTTCATCTTGTTAATGAGTTATTAAAATAGTATGAGCTTCGCTTTGTACTAATACGAATGAACCTAACGTTCAATTATGACAGGAATACTTCAAAGCCTACAATCAAAACTGACAAACGCATGTACAAGACACCTAGCACATAATTTTTATTTGTACTTAAATGCTATTGGTCATGTGTTCAAAGCCTTATATCATTAATAGAAAAATCGGTTATTTGAGTTTGTATCAATGTTTCAATTTATGTGTTTTTAGCTAATGCAGGTAGTTTGAAAATGTAAATAATATCAATTATTAATTTACTTAATACATATCAATAGTAAATGCAAAATAGATTGTTACAAAATATATAATAAATTAGTTTTTACATAGAGCACCTCCTTCGACGAAAACCTACTTTTATTCCATTGATTGCTTCGCGGTGATCCTCAAAGTGTTATCAGGAGTGGCAAATCGAGCTTGATCTATGAAATACGGATGAAAATTAAACCTTTTTGATAAGTGATGATATTACTAAGTATGTGTCACAAGATCATCCCTTTGTTTTAAATACTTTCATTCAATTTTTCAGTCGAACACAGATAAAGCGTCTATTATAAAATAATATTTAAAAATAATTGTAGTTTAATTCTCCCATCTCTCTTTTGGTTTCAGTCGCGAAAAGTGTCTTTAAAATTCCAAAAGTTGGCATTTTTCACTCATTTCTCGATTTCCTTCCACCAGTAGTCACAAAATCATTGAGGAAACAGTTAACACATTTAATAATTCCACCCCAAAACGACACACAAACCGCACACGCACCTCAGCATCCTCCGCCTTGCGTGGGGCCTCACCCATCTCATTTCCGGGCCCTCCCGCTGCGCACGGCCCCCGGGAATCAAACCCTATTTTACATCGCGGCAGCCTCCGGGCCGAGCGGGGGCCCGAGCGGGCCCGCCCGCCTAAATTAAGGCGAACGGAATGCCCCTAATGGAGGAACGATTGCATAAGCCGAGATTAAGGTCACTGACGTCCCGAAGGCGACGAGCGCCAGGGGGGGGACGCGACGATGGGAGAACGAAGAGGGGAGGGAGGATAAAAGAGGGGGAGGGGGCGACGAGGCGACGCGGGCTTCTTTCCTCCCCCTCCTCCCCTTGTCGCAGGTTAACCGTGGTGAAATCTCCATGAAAACTTAAAGAATCTAAAAAAAGGTCGATGCTGTTATTATAACCTTTTAGTAAATTTCTAAACGGGTATGCAATTCCCGATTTAGATTACTTCATAAACAATATCATGAGGCGAAACGTTAGCGGTTTTCTTCGAAACAAATTCTTCTTAAAAGGGACACCACGAAAATACAACAGTTCAATTTGCTTGGAAAGCTCACTGGTACTGTTCAATATATCCAAATCAAGTTAAGATCTATTTTCGAAAAACCTATTAGCAAATAGTAAACTGGTGATCCTACAACAGCATATTTGTCTCACAGGATTTATAAATTTGCGATTTTCGGAATTTCAGAGAAGTTCAAAACTAAAAGGTGACCCACGCCATTCTTTTAAGCGCTCCTTGTCTATTTCACGGATCAAAATTAAGAAAATTTTGAAATTTTTTTTGTAATTGCATTAATTTCAAGCACCAATTTACGTGCAACTACTCGTTTCTTTGCAAGACATTATTAAGACTTTATATAAGTAGTTATTTTTTACAACATACCTTTACTAAGAGAAAAAATCTAGTAACTTCAGAAGAAAAGATTGGATGGTTTTTGAGAAAACTTCGTTTAAAAAAAATTGCCTATAGTTTGTACAAAATTACACGAGAAATACTCATATTTAGAAACATTAACTGACCTTTATTCAATAATCTGACTTGAAAGAATTAGAGTTCAATTAACAAATTAAATCTCTATCTTTCAAACATGTAGCATCCGCAAAATCTGCATTTCAATTGCGAAAAATCAGTGCTTTTCAATGAAGCGAGACTTGTGCCATTCTCTTAAGCGTCTTTTTTACGAGGATTTTAAATTTTGATCCAAAATATTTCAGCCAATTGTGAGAAAATTTTGAAACTATTTTTGAGGCTCGCATAAAGCTATTTCAAAAATCATAAGATCGGATGAAGCTTCCCAAAGCCACGAGCTTTTTCATTCAGATCGATCGAGGAAGATCAATTGAGAAAATCTTGTTGAACGTTCAGCGCTGGATTGACCACAGCGGATAGACGTTTTGCCGTCCAATTGAATTTACAGAATCAAGGACACTTAAAAGGACTCTTTTATAAAGACAAAAAACAAACTTGATGGACAATGTCCTGCATTAGAACAATTATGTAAAATTTTTTATGATAAACGCCACATGTAAAAATCACTAGGCTAAGCATTGTATTTTTTAAAAATATTACTGTTCCTTTCTATTTCTAAACTTTGCAACGCTTTTATTGTGCTATTTCTGTTTTATTTCCCAATGCCTGTTACTAGAGAATAGTAAATAAATAAATTGTCTCTAGTGCTTGAAGGATTTGCAAATAAAAATTTACAGGACGTGTTTTAGATGTTTTGTACATTAAGTAGAAAAGTGTTTGCAGTTATTCGGAGCGTTCATGTCCGTAAATGATCTTTATTATAAACTAATCGTACTAAAATTGTCTTTCTTAACAAGGATGGTTCATTGTTTAATTGGGAATGCCTGAACTAAATTGAAACTTTACTTAGTATGAAAGACATCATGAAATACTTATTGAACACAAACACTTATTCAAATTCTGTTTTAATGAGATTGTTATATATAGGAGATATTATTATACATTTCAGTAATCAACAGACAGTTTTTATTAGCCATTTTCCCTGACAAAGATAAAAAAAGCTTTCCTCATTTGATTTTATGTCACTATAAAAAACCAAAGTTTCATGTTGACAAATTTGCCCACTTACAGGATTTTCCCAATGTATCAGCTTCTCAAACTCACGATAATTTCATCACTTAACTTATGACGTTTGTTAACAAAAAATTCACCTTCATACAGTTGCGCTCAGATGACAGGTTGAGTCGTCTATCTTCATGAAAAACCACAACAATACGTATAGTTGATTGTTACCGCATCGCTTGCCTCAGTTGAAATTAATTAATTAATGTGATTTTTTAAGTCAAAACTGACATAATTACAACTCGCAGTTGCACACTTTGCAGTTGCGATAGGTTTTCATTGGGAGGGGCGATGCGATTTATTTATAGATTATAATGCCATTTGAGTGGTTAAAGCACTTTTTTAAGCACTCCCAGTTTTTCTCTAAGTTCTTCTTTATGACGTTATAAATTAGACGGTTTTAATAAATTAAACTGTGCAGATGACTGCTTTACTAAAGAAGCTCCATGGAAACAACGCACGTGTGTATCCTCTCACGGAAAAAGCAGACTCTAAAAATATGCCAATGTGTGTGCGTGAACGAGTGGTATGTTTATACAATAGGATGTCGAAGCATGCTCTAACACCTCTCTTTTATTTCTCTTGCCCTTGCCTTTTCCTGTGTATTTCAGCTGGGAGTCTCGTTCTGCGTGACTTTAGGAGTACGAGACTGACCATCGACAAACAAAACTCTCACAACGTTTCCATTATGTTTTCCATCTTCGTCTTTCGAAATTTCACCTCATTATTTTTATCTGCGCGCGGATGGTCGTCATGGCCCTCCCGAAATATGTGGTCAGAGAGAGGCCAGGGAACAGCGGGGGGGGGGGCTTTGCCTTCATAAGTTTTTCGCCTCGTTCTTCGCCGCTGCTCCCTCCTCTAATAGATAGACACTTGGACTATGCCCGTTGGTTACCGTACAGTAGTGCCCGAGAGAATTACCACTCTCTTACTCTCGATATATATATCTATCTCTTGAACGAGCGAGCGCGGCTATATTTCTATCAGTCCCCAGGAGTATAAAGATATATGACGTGTGAGATATATATATATACGACATCATTGCTATATAGTGTGAGAGAGAGCGGTTTATTTGCTAAAATTTCTACTAAGGGCGGGTAATGTGTTGACGCCTCTCTCTCGATAATACGAGTTATAAGTTATCAAGTGGGTATATATATATTATATATATTATATATCTATACTCTCATTATAAGTTATTGTATTGCTTTCTAATACTTTCCTGTTTTTATTACTACTACTCAATGCTTTAATGAAAGAACGAAAACTGAAAAAGTTTAGTTAAAAAGATATACATAATCAAAACTGTAGTTGGTAAAGTGAAATCATCCTTTAGTACAGTCCCACTGTCGCTTATCCCATCTCAGCCAAGCTCGATTATTATCCAAGCCTCATAATCAAATGGGCAAAATTTTCATCCCTAAAGAAAGGCCATTAGTCTTTTCTAAGATCTATATCAAAACGCCATCTCGGATCTCTACAATCGTAATGTCATTCAAAGTGTTGTATTAGTATTAATATCAGCATTATTAAAAAGGATTATTCACCGTCTACGGTTTTAAACGCATTAATAAGCAAACGTTATCGTCAGCGCACTCGTACCACCACGAAAACACAATTGCCTGAACTTTCGGAGGCTCAAAGCCACTCCCAACGTGTTGCACAGACTCAAATATTTTTGCTGATTGGTTTGCAAAATGTCCCGAATCAATCGAAAAACATTAAGTTTAAAAACGGTTTAATAAGTGCAGTGTTTATGTGCACAAATTAAAAATATAACAGATGTGCGATACATATAAAATACATTTTAAAATATTTTTTATGTATATTGTAACGTCTCGTGCACAATGGGGCCAGATGAACCACGCGTGTCGGAGGCCAGCGAGGGGGGCTGGAGCAGTCCTTGGCACAAGGGGAGGCCACCAGAGGCGGGCCCTCCTCAAGGGGCCGGAGTGGGCGTGTGTCTCGCGGGACGCGGGTTGTCAACTGGCGCAGAGAGAGAGGAGGGTGAGTCCAGCCGCGGCGGCAGCTGCGAAACTCCCAAAATTGCAAACAGCCCACGTTTCGGAATGAGGAGACGTCGCGGCATGGAGGTCTCTCACGTGACCCTCGCGAGGTGGCTGGAGAGTAACCAGCCGTGTCATTCATTTGTCCGAACGGAAATCGCGGTGCGAAGGCATTTCGACCCGCCAGGGGTTATCGCGAGCTTCTGCTGCGAGTTGTTGGCGGCTGGCCACGGAACGAGAGGGCCAGGAGCGGCGCCATAGCCGCTGGGGTCTGCTCTCCAGACGTGAGCGAGTGCGCGTGCGAGTGAGTGCTCGGGAGTACAGCGCCAGTGTTCGAGGAGTGTATAAAACTCTCA
Organism: Gryllus bimaculatus; assembly: GCA_017312745.1. Taxonomy (NCBI): domain Eukaryota; kingdom Metazoa; phylum Arthropoda; class Insecta; order Orthoptera; family Gryllidae; genus Gryllus; species Gryllus bimaculatus. The sequence goes on from BOPP01000042.1 coordinate 3,096,291, forward strand.
AATATATCTCATGTACAGAACAAACTCTGTGTCTGTGTGATTACTATACACATACGCACGACGCCACAAGTATAATATTTTTAAACACTCAACAAACCCACACTTTTAATATTGTTATATACTTTAGCGACATAATATTTTATTAGTCAACACCTTCTAGATTTATTACACGCTTTTGTTATGTAATTACATATTTAATGTAAAATTTTTCATTATGCTTGTCATCATGCACTTTCATGTGGGAACCTGATTATGTCTACATTGGAGAATGTTATTGGGAGGGGGGCAGGACGGCAAATTTCATTCTTCCAGCCTCGAAGTGATCGCTTTTGATCGGAATTGAAATTTTTAGGGTATTTTCATTGCTTGTTATTTTTGTGCATAAAGTGCGGGGTGTCTTCGTCACCTGCCTTCAAATCTTTAAAAATATTTGAAGGGAATTTGCGGACATTTATTTCAAGAAGCCCTTACGTACTTACCCAGACAAATATAAATGACCATTCCAACACCAGACAAACGAACTGCTTACGTCTGCAGGCCCTTTAGAAAGAGATTTATCTGCCGAAAGATTGACGTCGCATTTTGGGATCAATTTTCAATATCTTCCTGTACACTACGTATAACAAAGGAAAAGCTAAAAATTGTAAAATTCTTGTCCCGCAGGAACTTCCAAATTTGTTCATATTGCTTTCTCTCAAAATGCACTTTGAAAATATTGTGTACGCAATACCGGTTTAGGAGCCAAAACCGACCAAAAAAACTAGCATTTGAATGTGATGAGGTCTCAGCGAAAGGTTATGCAATCAAAATTACTGAATTGATGCCGATTACATTTTGCGTATGCATCACCTGTAATGATTCAAATGTATTTATGACTTTTCGGGAAAATCGCATTAAAAATGGCAGCCTCTAAAATTTTATTAGCTACTGCTATGATTTGCTTCCAAACAAAAATCTGAAAAATACATCTGAAGGAAATTACAAAATTAATAATGACGAAAAAGAGAATGATTACTGAAAATGACATGTTTCGTGTAAAACGAGGACATGGTATTACGTTAGGAAATCCAATTTGCAATAAGCTGCGACACTGCATTGTAGCTAATACCAATCGTTTACGAAATGACGACATGATCCAATACACTTGAATACATTACACAAAATGGAAGCAGAATTCGGTCACTTGATCAAACCCCTCATACCTCTCTCTTTTGTTAATAAAAAATACTAAACCCTCAATTTACATCTAATGAGATTTGCTTATTCGATTATGTTTAACGTCCATCAGAGTATCGTACGTATAGAATGAATTTGGAGTCCAAAGATTCATTTTAGAAGGCTAAAGATACCACCTGATTGCTATTATTTTTGGGAAGTTCGAGGAGAAAGTTCATATGGCCTTTAAAGTTCAGTCGAAATCGTATCTGTCCGAGAAAAAAATCGATGGACGCGAGTCAAACATCTTTAAGAATCGAAATTTTGCGATCTTGTAACTTACGATACATGCGAAGGTTGCTGAGAAAACCTTTTACAAGTTTTACTCTTGCCTCAATTGTTTTTCACGTGATTAGTTGTGGTAGAAAGGATGCGCAAACTGATCGTCCACTTTACAATAGCAGCTGTTAGTCCTTTTTATGTTGAGTAACTTCGACAAATCAGGTAAATTGCTGCGTTGTATTTCGCGCTTGGCGAGATGACGTTTGGCGCTTACTTCAGATGCCCGAAGCGATCAGCGTACTCTAAAGGGAGGTAATAGCGTCGTTAGTGCGAGCTCTGCACGCTTCTTCGCAGTTAATAAGAGGCACATTCTGAGAAGTCAGAGATACTGTAAATTGCATTTCAGGCAGTCTTATGTAATCTCTGCGTTGAAAGACATTGACAATTTGTCTACATCACAAGTTGGCATGGGTGGCTGTCTTCATAGAAATATCTTTCATTCTCCATCCGCAAAAAACAGGCCTTTCTCAACGATACTCGTGCTAGGACATGAAATTTTATGGTACTACTTAGTTATTCACATTGATGTATCACTACACAATATGAATATTATTTTAGGATATCTGAGGTAAGAGCCAAAATTTAAAAAAGTAGTTAGAAAAAAATGAGAATGCGATATGAAGTTAAATAAAACGGATAGCATTTCTGTAGTGAAAGCGATAAAAATAAACACGAATTGTGCAAGAAGGCATTTTTAACACAACGGACGTACACTGCAAATCATAACTTTAAGAAACGGTAAATTAGACTCTCATATCTTTCAAATAATTTTTCGCTCAACGTTTTAATAAGGTGCAGATATGGGTAGCATTTAGCTTTACAATCCAACTTGAAAACAAAAATTGGATATTTTTTTTCAATTATTTTTTAACTGAAATAAATTGAACCCATATTATTTTTGAATTTTATTGATTTTAAACAAATTTTTAAAACAATCCTCTGCTTATAAGACGATTGTTGATAAAGGAAATGAAAAATATAAATTTATATTAAAAACAAAAAAGAAGGCGATAGACGTGTTTTTTTATTTTATGTTTTCAAACAAGTTTCACATAATGAAGTCGTAGGCTTCCGCGGCCAGCGAGTCATTGTAGGTGCATTCTGGCTGGTCCGGGTGACGCCGCGTCGAAGGCTGTGTTGAGCCGACGTTTCGAACCATCCTTGTTCAGTGGCCTTCTTCAAGGCTGGTATGCAGTAGCATGCAGTAGCATGCCGTAGCAACACAGCTTCGACGCGGCCACGTCACCCGGACAGCCCAGATCACTAAACAAGTTACATGTTATTTAAAAAATATTACTAATATGGTTGTTAAGAAATTTCTAATCATTAAATAAAAATATTTCACCTAGAACTTAATTTTATTTGTCATTTACGCAGTGTGACGGGCAACGATAAACAAAATACCAAGTAATAGAATATTTGGAAATATCAAACGCATCTGAAGGTATTCCAAACGTCGGTAAGACCAACTATGCAGCTATTGTACGTGTAATGCACTAGTGGAGTAAAGTTAATAGGGTAAAACTAAATAAAAGGTTCCAAATTTACAAGATATGGAAAATATTTTTGCTTTTTTGCTTTTGGAGTTAACGAAGTTTCATTGTATTATTTTTAATCAAGAATATAAGGGAATGTAGGATGTGTTGTTACAAAATGAGTTTAAAAACCCTTATTTTAACATTTTGTTACTTCAAAAAACCCTATTTAACACTAATTTTCAAGGACCAAAATTAAAAGGGTACTTATGGTTTAAACATTCGTGTTTAAATGTGGTAATATATTTGTATGATAATTACTACATTTCTTTGCCAGATGCCACACAGTTTTCTTTCGTGTTCGCCGAAATTCGCGTTAAATGAAGTTCTGGGCTAACGAGAGTTTACTATATTTACTGGAAAGTATACACATTGAATAGATTGAATTCTTAACGTTTGTGCATTGTTGTGTTAACAATTGACAAAAATACAACATATGAAGGTAGTTTTTATTATATATTTTCCTTGCTTTGGCATTAAAATAATGTCTCTCAAGGGTTTGAAAAATATTTTACATAAATTACATTTCATTTGTGGAATACTAGGAAACATAATTGAAACAGTTTCACATAATTAACAATATAATTTTTTAACATAATTAAGGCAGAAGAGGTACTTCGTACATAACCAATCAAAAATCTTCGCAGACAGTTGCCTTCCAGGAAAGCAACGGCCGCCAACGCGCGGCGTGATGCTGCTCGCATGCTAATGAAGATGAAGCGAGCTTTCCCAGGGCGCATCGCCCTCGTTCGGCCACTGGGACAAGTCTGCGGAAATTCACCGGCGCCGTTACCGCCGCGGTTCGCGGCTACTGCCACCGCACAGAGGATTCGGGAACGCAAATGCGGTTAGCAGACTGTGTTCGGCGGCCCAAGTCCCTATCCAAAATTCTGGACCTTCTCGCATTCCGCCGCTCCGGTTTCTTTCTTTCTCTCCGCTTCCCCTGGCCGCCCTTTCTTGTCCTTCTCCTTCTTCTTCTTCTGCATAATGGTTGAAGGCGCCAAAAGTGCTTTCATTACAGATAGGCGACGAGGCTTCATGTTCCAAAGGCCCGGGTGCCACTATTAATTCGAAATATAAAATCCCGCGTTCAAAATTGGATTCTTAGCGTGTTATTAGGAAGCAGATTTATATTTCAGCGTCACCCTCCCGCCTCTTTCTTTCGCCCCCCCTGCCCCCCCTCTGCGGTTATTCCAGCACAGGTGTCTCCGTTAATTAATTTTGATTGCGAGCAAAGGGGAAGGGCGGAGG
>BOPP01000042.1:3109973-3121321 GCA_017312745.1 Gryllus bimaculatus
TGTTTCTTTCTTTATTTGTAGTGCCCAAGCGCTTGCTTGGGAATTTATCCATTGCCTCTTGGGGATTCATCCTTCTGCAACTGAAATTGCTGAGTTTTGTATTTGGAGCTTACAGGCCGTTAGGCTTGCGATATATTTTGCCCACATATTTACTGCCAAGAAAAGCTACTAGGTCTGTGAAAGAGCTCTTTTAGACTCTTTTTTTATTGCTCTTGTCTTTATTTGCTCAGGCACTTTGAGATTGATGTATTGACACTTAATATTGATCCTTCCCCGTCTGAAATTGCTGAGAGTTTTCTCTTTGGATCTTATAGACCGCCAGGATTGCCGATATTTTTCGGCCCCATATTTACCGTCAGAGAAAGCTACAAAAATCAGCTTAGGCTCTTTATTCTTGTTTGTTTCTTTGTTTGTAATGCCCAGATGCTTGGGGATTGATCCATCCTCTACTGAAATCGCTATTTTTCTAAGAGTATTTGGAGCCAACAAGTCTCAAGCATTATTGATATTTTGGCTCCCTTATTTACAGCCAAAACACACCACGAGGTTTCCGAGAAATCAGACATTAGTTGATTTGTTACTGGGTAACCGAATAGGGGATTTGATAAGGATTTGTATTGCTAGAGTATTTTATTTTGTTAGGCATATAACCAGTGCTTTGTGCCATAAGGATGACGCGGCAACGTGTCTGCACTTCTAAAATCCACGTACCGCAAACCGACATCGAACCCGCGCTCTGGGAGTTGTAAGACCAATCAGCTAACTACTCATCTTCCGAAGAATTGATTAGTGGTTCCGACGGATCAACTGCCAAGATCATAAGTCTCATAAGTTTAGGATTTGTTTTTTTCCCTTCGGATATGACGATCTTTTGCTGATGAACGGCGAGATCCGGCGCCAACCTACATGTGAGTTTTTGCAACGAACAGGTATGCCTCCACCAGCGGGGAAAAGCCCCATGCACTAAGAGCGGTTCGTTTGTTAGGGAACTGTCCGCGCATTCGCATGGTGTTGACCGGAGAAACAATGGAAAAAGAATTGATCAGTGTAGACGGCCGCTAGAATTATTCTCCAGACTGCCTACGCTATGCCGCTAATGTCGATAATCCTGTCACCGACGGGGCTCAAACTCTGGGACTCCCAGTCAGAGGGACTGCTCTGATATCAGTTGAAATCCTGAGTCTCCTTAGCTGGTACACCATTGTATAGTGTCATAGTTTTTTACTCATTTTCCTGAATATGATCACATCTGTATCACCCCTCTTATCGCAAATTAATTGGAGGGCAATAGGATTGTGACCATCTGCCCAGGGTGTACAGGCGTGAATCTCTTACCTGAGTTGAACCTTGGCGTAGGAAACGGTTCTAAATAGCAGATAAAGGCAAACACTCGACGCTATAATTATTCATGAGCACGAGAAGACCACTTAGCCTTCTTAACCGTCTCATGGAAACGCTTATCGATTTGTCGTGGACATTAAAATTTATACTTGTTCATGACAAGCGTTGACCCGAGTTTTCGTTTTCATGGTAAATGAAACGCTTATTAGTTTGTCACAAATTTATTATTTTTGTTACTACCGTACTACCATACTAAAACTACCTAACATCCCGCAGCCGCCATCAATATACCATCAGACTAAATATTATAAGCTATCTTTGATACGAGTAGTGACGTGCAGAACTTTGTTTCTTCTATGGACCTTAATAAAACAAATAGTACAGTAGTAGACTACGTAGATTTACGTAAATGGACAGATATTGAACTTGTTAAGATGCTGACCACATAATCTTCAGAATTCGAGACAAATAGATGTTTCAAAACACCAATAAAATATTTATGTTCAGCTGCTAATAACACACCCCAAAAATTATGAATCTAACATCGTGTCTTGCTTTCGGAAAAAACATACATTTTACTTAAATTTTCGCGTCGGAGTAAAATCCCTAACTCATGGAAAAGTTAGCACATACCACTTTTAAAATATTTATTTCGTTTTCTCTTCACAAAGCGCACTATAATTAGGTTTTTTATCTCTTGTGATTCCTTTCCTTTCTGTTTGCAATCTTTAAAATCGACTCTAAAAAATAAATTAAAGCGATATTATGCTAGGTATTAATTACATTATGAGTTTTATATATTTCGAAATAACTATAATGAAATTATACTTTCGAGAACACTTAAAAATAACAATTCCATTCTTGATTATTTTTAGATGTTGTGGTTTAACTTATAGAGATATTTCTATTTTTGTAATTTACTATAAAACTTTCGTATGTAGAAGGAAAGAATGATTTTTTAAAATATGCGTATCCATTTTTATTTTTAAATGATACGTCAAAAGCATTTAAAAGCTATGTGTGACGTAGTTTGGGAAAAATGTACTCTGTGCACGTTTCAGAACGCCTATGCATATTTCTTCCGCATTGAAACTAAACCGATATCAATATTTTACTATATTTCATGTATAGCTGTGTCTATGTTTTACGCCAACAATGTATCAACATGTATTTCACTTTTCATTTGAAATAAAATTTAGAAGACTTTCACAACAGAATAATCTCCGCGATCGTTTCTCTCTTCATAGTAGTCTGACTTCGAACATCGGCAGCATCTCAATGACTAAAGCAGCCCGACAGAGCGGCCCGTGTGACATAATTACGACCAATTTTCATCACGAACACCACCGAGCAGTCCGTAGTCGCCATCAAAATACCGACAGGCGCTGCTTGGGCTGATGGCTTTGGCGCTGACAGACCAACAGGTTCTCGAGGCTGTCATTGCTTCAAGAGGTCCATTACGCAGGCGCGGTGTTGCCCCTTCAGCTTCTCCATTTTCCCGATGCGACGTGCGCCGTGCTACGCTCCGGCCGCCGCGCTGCTCGAGTCGTTGGGCATTCAGGAATGCGCCTCTGCAGCAAGCGACGAGATCGAGGGGGTGGAGCAGGACGAGGAGGAGAAAGAAAATTAAGATGATCTGAGAGAAGGACATGAATTGGTGGAGGGGGAACAAGAAAGATACGGAAGAAAGGAGAGGAGGAGGGGAGGAGGACAAGGTGGAGGGGTGGTGAGAGAGGAAAGGTGGCGAGAGAGGAAGTCTGGTGAGAGAGGAAGGGTGGTGACACAGGAGAGGTGGTGAGAGATGATAGATGGAGAGGGGAGGCGCTGTGAGTGAGGAGGGTGGTGAGAGAGGAGGGGTGGTGAGAGATGAGAGGTGGAGAGAGGAGGGGCTGTGAGAGAGGAGGGTTAGTGAGAAAAGAGAGGGGTGAGGAAGGAGTGGTGAGGGAAAAAGGAGTGAGAAAGGAGGGGTGATGAGAGAGGAGAGGGCAGAGAGGAGGGAAAATATACAGGAATTTCAGTGCAAGGGAGAAAAACCGTGGCGGGCGTGCGGTCACCAATTACAGAAAGTAGCTGGAGACGTAAGGCCTGGGCAGGGCTGGCTCTGGCGTCCAATGAAAGATAGAACGGAAGCGTAATTTGAGCGGTTCGGTATGCTGTAATCATTCCGGACAAGAACAAGACTTCTCATTCAGAGGGATTCCGTCGCGTCGAGCTAGGAAAGGGCCGGACGAGGTTGTGTTTGGACAGGCAAGGAGGTCGGGTCTAGTTGGGTCTGACGAGCACCGGACGTCTGTTTAAACGTAGGTCAAGAATGGATACAGTGTTGAGAATTTCTTTGTAGGTTCTATCTTATTAGAAACAAAGAATGACGGGGAGATGAAAGCCGGAGAATCAAGCGGCATGTTGAAATGAAATGAGAAGGGTGTATGAATGATCTATTTATCTGTAAAGCTGACCTATCTAAAACGGTATTCCTATGCCTACTGCTAAGGACAGCAGCGTGCGCACGGGTTGGCTCCAGATCCAGTTCTGGATGTGGCATTCCGCAATTCTTGGATTTTTTAGAGAAAGGGGCCTCCACAGGTTCCATCTCACATTTGCTCAAAGGATCAGGGAAACTGGACAAAACCCTGATCGAGATGGGCGTCACTGAGCCGAAATATGAAGTATATTACTTGCTATTAAGTCATTTTTAAAAGTATACAATGCAGATGTAAACTAATGCATTATATTATTCTCGTATATCTCTGCGCGACAGATCGCACAGAATAGAAAAATATCAACAACACATTGAAGTTGAAAGAAAAGGAAGAAAGGAAATTGGAAGAAACAAGTTGAAAGAAATTGGAAGAAAATATAACAATACATTGAAGAGCCATGTAAATGGGGATTGAGATATTAAATGTAAGCGTATATAGGTGTAATAAGATTACAGAAACGAACAGAGATGTAAGAAGCTCATAGAAAAGTATGGAGGTGTAAATAAGCCCTAAGTTACACAGAAAACAAATAAACGTCTGCTTCCTTGTGCCGGTTCGCGAAACCCGTAGTCTCCACTTCGACACCCTGCTCGTGCACTGTCTCATCGCGCACGTCAACGACGCGCGTAAATCAAAAGCGGCGCGGGATATTTCGCCTCAGCGGCCATGTTAATTAGCGGCGGTGCGACGTTGCCTAATCGAATCTTCCGCCCCATTCCTGCCTGGAGAGCGCGCGGCCCCAATTTGTCACGCACAGATAAAAGCCCCGAGTTATGGGTGTTGATAAACCTTTCGCTATAGCTCTTCTCACCTGCGGTCGCTAGGCTGGATGACGAGGAGGGGCAAAAATCCACTTTTCTCCCTTTTGCGTAATTGCGGCGGGTTCAAACGGGACTATTACTCACAGCCAGATTCTTAAAAATTGTCTCTCGGGGAAAATTTCGTGCGCGGCCAGGAGGCGTATTTTTTTTCTTGTGAAATATAGGTTTTGATATTTTATCATAATGATGTGACGTAAATAGCTGCCGGTTTTCGTATCTTGCGATATACATTACATTTTATCAGATGATTCTGTTAAGGAAATGTTCGTAATGTTAATAATTTGATGGGAAATTAGGACATTCATTTTATCAAGTGAATTTATCTCTTAATGAAATGACACATTTTGGTATGTAATTTTTTTAAGTTTTCTAAGTATCTAAAATACAAATACGTAAGTGTAAATTATTGAAATTGAAAATGAAATTGCTCTTGTATCTTTCATTAGCAAAATGGCTGCCAAATGAAGAGGTAAGAAGAGTATTTGACTCAAGTACATTTACATTGTGTCAATATTCCTTATTGTAATATGCTAATTGTAGTGTTCTGACACCAGAAGAATAATCCTACCTGCAGAAATAATAAATCTATCAATTTATCTAAGTATTAATTTTCAATGTTCTTCATTCAAAGACGGTTTTGATATATTTCACAACAATTTAACCTTGGACGTGAGTTCTGACTCAACAAATACTTTGGCCCCGTTTCTGCTTTCTTACACTAGATATCCCTAGTTCTTGTTAGATTTATATATCTACCTCTAGAAGCATTGATCAGGTGAAACATTGGCAGTTTGAGTAATAAATATGCCCAGACAATAGTCGTAGAAATTTATTCATGACTTACTAAGCGCATGAATCAAAGAAACATTTGTTTCACATTGAGTAAGATACTCAAACTAAATTGTGAACTTGTCAGAGTTAACCTGGTGAAAACTCAACGGTGTGTCGACACTACAACACCGATATAAAAACATGCCTTACACTTACGAGACTAATGACCTTAGCAGTTGACGTGCCCGGAAACAATAATCAATCAATCAGTGGGTGAGTAGTTAGCTGACTAGTCTTGATCCCTCAGAGCGCGGGTTCGATCTCGGTTTGCGGTACGTGGATTTTGGAAGTGCAGTAACGTTGTCTTGTCATTCTTGTGGCTCAAAAAACTGGTTATGGCAAATTATAATCCTCTGGAAATACTCATCCTAATTAAATCCCATATTCGTTGACCCAGTAACGCGTGAACCAATGGCTGATATCTCAGCGACCTCATGGTGTTTTTGGGCTCTTGGATCAGGAGCTTGGAGCATTAACCCTTCATCATCAGGTCTTCCATAATTTATATTTCGCAGATACTCACTAATGGGTGTCAGCAAACGAGAATATAATTTCAAGAAGAGATAAATTTTGCGAATGAAGTGAAATTTATTACATAATAATAATAATAATAATAATAATAATAATAATAATAATAATAATAATAATAATAATATGCCTTTATTAATACGGCGAGGGCGGGCCATCAGGCCCGCTCTTCCGCCTAACCACATTACATGATATAGGCTCGCAAAAATGTAAGAAAAAAGTACTTACATTATGTTGTTAAATACAGAAAACAAACGCGTAGGAATTACATGCTGCAAGACGACCCCCCTAGGGTAATTTTTAGGATAAATGTCTCAACTGAGAACGTGAAGGCCGGCTCAAACAGGGAAGTAAATGTGCGGGAGAGAATATTATTCATTAAAGCAAAACGCTTCAGTTGTCGTAATTAAAATTTCAGAATCAAGCACAATCCCTTAAAATGGAGACTACTAACTCAATATTGGTACAATCATTTTATTTGCAATCCTTGCTCTAAAACGCTAGTAGGAAAACAATTTTGTATTTTTAAAAAGAGACGAACCACGCCAAAATGAAAATTGGAATTATCTGCAATGAACAATGTTTAAAGCACAACCCATTTAGAGTTTTGCCACGAACGAGATATGATTAAACTAACTTAAAATAATTTATAAATATTAAAATATTAATTTTGAAACCAAATGTAACAGCTATTACTAAACAAAACACATAAAACAGAACATAAAAAATTAACCCAACAACGGAATTAGATTACAATTGCAAAGAATAAAGTCAACTGAAACTTGCAGTAAAATGTATAAACATCTATTGAAGACTCGATTTCTGCGCAAAATAATCCTGTGTTTAATCTACTACCGTTTAAAACTGCAATCTGACACATTGCACGAATGTGCAAAGAAATCGTGTAAATACCTTCTACGGTTTGTCCTGATCTTGTTGAGATGTGTCCTTAAAGTGTGGTGAAGATTAACCTTCCGGAGTACAATAGTTAGTAGTCACCAATGGCGAGAATGAGGAAATGAAATCTCTGGCAGTTATTGACAATCGCCATAAGAGAGCACTAGTAAAAGCGGTTCTGGTACACACGAGATATGATAGGCGACGTGGGTTATGAAAGTTAATTAAATGTATTGATTGTTTATTTTAAATTTTTTTATAGATGATACTTTTATTTCTCAGTACACTTCCTCTTTTTCACACGTTCAAAATAGGCCTATTGCACGAACACGTTCATGCTTATTTAGATATCACCACCAATATTCTGCAATCTTAAGCTTAAAGGTCGTGTCTCAGAAAGTGCTTAGTACACGAGTTAAAGTTATGAAAAATGTTTTATTTCTTCAGTGATTTGGACTATTTCTAAATGAGCCTTCTTGATTAAGAACAGTACTCACTATACGAAAATCATCAGACACTTCTTCAGAGAACTAGTTAGCCCGAGTACTACATAACGTTCCCTTGCGCAAAACTACTTGTGCTGATATTATCATGGAATGCCTCGATGCCGCAAACCGTACTGCTACCGGCTTAGGTCGCTCAAGGCCACTGATGTTATTGCAATATCTCTGACTGGAAAGCCTGAGGGTTTGAGGCCAGACAGTGGCAGAATTTTCGACACTATATACATAGCTAGGTCGAATTCAGCCGCTTTCTGGAGGAGAACTAGCGGCCGGCTGCTCTGATTGGTAGATCGCTAGCTGACGTGTAAGTTGGCGCCGTTATCACGCCATCTAGTGGGTAAAGATCACCGCTCGATCCGCTAGAAAAACAGGCACTGCATTTATTGGACTAATGGCGAAAGAGTGCGTTTTTCTTGCACGTCCCAGTATATGTTGCTGTGTGACGACGAGAAAATTCACTTCTCAGGTAGAGAAGACTGAAACATGCTAACCACACGTACCCCTTTAACCCACGGACGCGAGGCAGGGACGTCGCCGGTAGGCCTGAGCCCGTTCACGGGCTGTCGCGCCAAGTACACACATTCATACAATGGCCTCAGAAGTTGACGCGCTCCAAAAATCCAATCGTATTTCGCGAGTGCAAGCACAGCGCGCCCACGGTCAGCAGGCCTTGATTTACGGAAGGAAGAAAGAGAGAACCAGAGAGCCCCGGCGACAGTGATGCGGCTGCTGAAGTATTCCCGTGGAGAAAGGTGAAGCGAGAAGCCTCGACCGCGCGAGCCTCCAGAAATCGATTAATGACCTCGACGCGGCAATAAATGAAGCTCGGCGTGAAATCCCAAACGTTCGAGATACCGAAGGCAGATCGTAAACTACGCTTACGAAAGCGAAATTTGTTGGAATGCGTAACGTATTGACACGGACAAATTTTCTTGCTGCTTAAATAAATTTACAAGGAAATCAGGCGGAAATTCCTACGCCAATACAACGTTTTAAAAGTAATTTGAGAAGCGATTCAAAGAAATCGTTTCTTAATCATGTGACAATAGTATGTACCGATACACCAATGGTATGAATGCAATACGTCAATATTAGGTATCAATATATTCTGTAATAACATTAAATAGTGCATTTTTTCGATTTCATTTCATTGTACATTCAATGTACGTTAATAATGTAGAGTAATACTTGGGGCACTTTTTAAAAACGGACCAATTTGAAGAAAAAAGTTAATTTATACACAAACACACTAAAATAAAATCATCATGTACATATGTGTAATTTTTTTACACTAGCATGTATACTGCATAATCAGTGGTCCCACGAAAATTAATAAAGTATTTTTTTTTAATTTGGAAAAAACGACCAATTAACGAATTAGTGCCAAGTCTAAATATCTTAACACAAATATAATTATCTTTTCTCTTAGCTCAAATATCATATATTGAGAATGTTTTGTCATCTAAAGACTTACTCATTCAAAACAGACCACGTAAGATCTACATTTTCTAAATAACAGATTGCTGCTCGTGCCTCTAAAGTAAGTCTGTCCTATCAAGTCTGGTCCTAGCTCTCGCGAACATGCGTTATGGGGCAGAACCAGGTTTTTCCCTTTAAGAAACAAGAAAACGAGAGGTATAGCTATATATTTAAGCGTTCGCAAGCAGTTTTCCAAACCAGGTTCGGTGTATAACTTTCGATGAGCTTTTCACCAACTTCCCAGTTCTAACTCGGCGTATCCGGATCCTAATGTATTCCGACTCCGACAAGGTCTATATTTTACCAACTGTTGGTACCAATATTTCTCTAATTACAGTACATATGAAAAGTGCTTTAAAAATATCAAGAAAGCTAAAATTGTATTTTTAAATATTTTTGCGACACGTAAACTTATTTCTACCCTATTTAATTCATGTGAAGCTTTGTTTGATCACATGAAAACTCCATATTGTAGTCAACCACACACTTTTCTATATACATAACCAGAAAGCATATATGAATCAACTAATCTCGTTATATACTCTAACGTATATTTAATATCGACTTGCATTAACCGACAAACTTATTGTAATGCGCAGATGGAAGGAACGTGCCTTCAGTGTGTTTATGATGCTCGCCCATAGCGTAACACGTTTTAAGAAACTACCAACGAATTGCGATGGTCTGTTTGAAAGCAATGAACAATTGGAATTAGAACGAAACAATCCCTTTACAAAAAAATTAATTGTTCAAACATTTACTACATTTACATGTTGTTGCAAGTGAATATGTTACCTTCTGCATTTATCATTTTATAATGCCATCAAAAATAAAAACACTTCTAAAATAAATATTTAACAGTTAAAATAAACATTTTTACACCTCTTTTAAACAAACATATACGACCACAAATATTCCCAACTCAGTATGCACAACCTTATCAAGTCATTAAATAATACATAACTTGATCTTTTGAGAATACTTTTTTTCAACATAAAGGAAATTATTTCTTGTGGAAAAATCATTGTAAATTAAAACTTCGAACGCATTGCCACTGCAATGAATAAAACTTGCATGCCTCTCTATGTCCTCTCATCCTGAATACAGACTCTCTTCCTTCATCCGTTTCCTCAGAAACGTCTCAATTTGTTTCTTTATTTTTTTCCATTGGCAGAACATAGGACGCTTAACAATTAGCGTAGGACTAATTTTCGTTGAACTCTCTGAATTTTCGAAAATTGTAAAATTGTAATTCGAGACAGTATATTATGTTGCAGCACCACAAATTAGTTTCTCGTCTTACGTCATATGGAGAGAAAGTATTGTAATCATGCATAGGAAATGGTACATAAAATCCCTTATTATCGGTCCCTCATAACGAAAACGTGGTGATTGCCCGTCTCCTACATGCATTAAATTACTTCGCCTAACTATTTTTGAAGACTTAATCCGTGTTATGGGGGGCCTTGATATCGAAACATCAATTGACGACGAAAAGTGTGTCTGTATGCGGGTGGTGGACGCTAGCACTTAAAACAAGCCGATTTTGTCTAAAATTGATATTTCTCGATCGATTTGAAAAGGAACTCGATGACCTGGACTCTATGACGATAATATTTGGTGTTTTTTTCGGGGGGGGGTAGTTTACATCCCTCCTCAACACTTTTAAACCTTTGCCAAGCATTGAAAATAATATTAGTTTTCGTTCATTGCGATTACTTTACAAAAACGCGATACACGTATAAAAAGTAGACATGATTATATACCATATACAGTATTATCTGGAAGGTTAGTCTTCTCGTCTGTAAGCCCTCCTCAGTTAGACGAAAATGTAGGAAACAAAACATTTTCTCATGAATTGAATCCCTCATATTTCATCCGTTGACAATTCGTATGTTGTTTTTTAACAGCTAAAACTCTACATTTTTTATTATCATAAAATATTTGAATGTGGGATATCCGAAGTAAAAATATCTCTTTTAAACCATAGTTAGCTTCATTTCATAATACCAGCGTAATAGCACCCTCTACATTTTTGTTGCCAATTTTTCTGGAGCAGGCGTGAGGGACTTAATATCTAGAAAAAAGTGAATTAAAGTTTAAGTTAAAAAATATTTAATATGCGAGTAAATATGTCTCTTCCAACACTCTCATTATTAAAAAACTCAACTGATGTGAAACGGAGTATAAACTACCCCGCCTGACCCGACGACCCTTTCCCACCCATGACCCGTTGAACATGCCACGCTTTTGATAGACGCGCCCGAAATTGAATGGAATTACAAAAATATACCTCGCGATGCAGGAGCGGCATAATTGGAAATTACACGATAAAAATGGAGCGCGAACGAGGTCGAATGCATATTGCAGTGTGAATAAAATATTTTAAATCCCACGAGTAATCCGCTGCGGACGGAGCGCACGCCACGGCGGTGGTGGCGGTGGTGGCGGTGGTGGTGGTGGTGGTG
>BOPP01000042.1:3123903-3155742 GCA_017312745.1 Gryllus bimaculatus
GGGGCGGCGGGGGCGGCGGCATCTGGCGCAACCTTGCGTAGTCCCGTGCGTCCAATCTCCGGCTGCGTCGACGGGATCGACGCAGGCAGTGTGATCGGGTGAGAGGGGGTCCAGGCAACGAACGCATGGCTGGAGGTGATAGAGCAATGTCGTAGAGGTGGTAGGAATGGGAACAGGGCATGACTGGTATCGGGGTGGAGATAGAGGAAAATGAGAGTGGTTCCAGAGATGGGTTGCCCTGTGTTGAGAGAGGTAGTGGGGAAATTAAATGATGCATGGACAAGGGGTTGATCTAGATTGATAAAATTAAGGTGTATTACATTCCACTACACCTTAACTTTATCGATTCCTACATTTATTAAATCACATGCGAATAAAGATTTGAAGAAAATAAAACAAATCAATGGAAGCAATATAAGTATATACACAAAATGAACAATATTATTCTTCAATTTGAAGTGAAGTTATCGAAAAATGTTTTAGAAATTTAAATTACTTCACACAAAGAATTGAGAAAGTAAATACACAATACTTTTTAAACGAAACGTTCTTGTTTTGAAAAAGAGCTACTTCATTTTTTAAATAATTTAAAGACGATCTTGCAGCTACTTGGAATATGTCGTATTCTCCTAATGTTCATTTCTGGGGAATCCTTTGGCAAGAAATGTAACAGTAGATTGAAGAGTAAACTCTGCACAAGTATGCACAAGCGGTGTAAATAAATGATCGATAAAATTAAGTAAATAATGGTGTAGCGGAATTGTGACGGTGTCAATGGTGGAAAATTCGGTGGTGGCGGCAGCGGCAGGGGTAAGGTTGGTAGCGCTGGCGCTGATGGCGTTGCAGTGGGAGTTAGTGGTGGTAAGGATGATAAGAATGGTGCATGCATTCTACACCATAGATCTTCACCACCAAACATGAATTCTCGAAGTTCAGAGCGAATTTGTTGCGCTCATTGGCGTTGGTGTGAAGCAACTCTAGCAACAATACCCACAGTGTGGTGGAGGTAATGAAGCAATGAAGTAGAGCTAGTCCTGCCGGATATTCGTTCAGAGAAGGTGACGGCAATGAAGCTGGAGATGTTGGTATCGCCAGAACGTGTGATGTCACAATATTGCGCTGGCGTTGGCGCTGGCTGCACCGCATACGGGAGGGGAGATGGAAGCATGGCAATTTTAATATCAATGGTATAGATGACATCGCGTCTCAATCGGAGAGCGGGCGACGGCAGGTTGGCAGACGTGGGCGCCAGAGCGCAGACCTCCGAAGCGAAGCTCTTCTCGGCTCGCAATAAGTCGGTCGCGGTGACGCAGCCCCAGTGACGTCGCAGGCAGGCAGGCCGGCGGCCAGGCGATGGATTGACGCGGAAGAGAATAAATGTGACAAAATATGAAACTCAAGAATTTTTCTTAACCCGAAAGTGCTAACAATGCAAACCGGTAGTACACGTGGTATGTCTGTCAGACACCCCATTGTTTTCATCTGTTGTCAATAATTTATATTTGTTTAAATGAAACATTGCTATGTTGTCAGGTTTCAAGTGATATTTACCTTTTAACGACATTCAGTGATTAATATTAATTTTATAACATTTGACAGTGATAGGGAACACTTCTCAGCAAGATGTAATCACTGACGTAAGAGAGTGCTATGTATCTATAGTGAACGGCGTAGCGCAGTTGGTACCTTTCAGCTTGTGCAGAGTTTACTCTTCAATCTACTGTTACATTTATTGCCAAAGGATTCTCCAGAAATGAACACTAGGAGAATACGACATATCCCAATTACCTGCGAGGTAGCCCTCAAATTATTTGAAAAATGGAGTAGCTCTTTTTCAAAACAAGAACGTTTCGCTTAAAAAGTATTGTTTACATACTTTCCCAATTCTTTGTGTGAAGTAATTTAAATTTCTAATACATTTTTCGATACCTTCACTGCAAATTAAAGTATAATATTGTTCACTTTGGGTATATATTTATATTGCTTCCATTGATTTGTTTTATTTTCTTTAGATCGTTATATACATGTGTTTTAATAACTATAGAAATATTAACACAAAATCAGAATATTTTTCATTACTAACAAAATGCTCACAAGATCAGTTATTTCGTGCAGAAATTTTATAAAACTGAAATGAGACCTAAAATGTATTTGGGATTGCGTTGAAGGAATTGTTTTTGTAATACTAGCCATTACAGTAATTGTCAATCAAATAATATTTTCTTCACTTTTCTGAATAATTTTCTTGATAATTTTTTCAGTGTTCGGAATAAACTACTTTATTATGTTGTTTGGATTTTAAAACATTACGCTTTTAAAACATTAATTCAGGACATAAATCAATTGAACGGAATTTTCATGAGGACGTAATTTCATTTGGACGAGCAATTTCTATGTGAATATGCATTACATTTTATTTTCATAATGAAAAGCCTTGGAGCCGTTCAATTGTGATCACCTAAAAATTTATTTGAAATTCAATATTGTTTCCTGAATATTTCATAAGCCGAAACCCCAATTCCAACACAAAGAAATATTTTATATTCATCCAATTCGTAGAAGCGCAGAAGAACGTACTTCTAAGCCACGTAGATGCACATACACACTTCAAAACGCGGCTGAGAGTTTCCAGAGGAGAGAATTTCTTGCTCAATTTTTTTACCTCGCCGCGCAAGGAAGTTGTAATATGGACAGTCCATATCCAGTTCCGGGCCGAACTGGGATCTTACGAAGAAGCGTAGACGGAGGTAGCGAGTAGGCAGGACGATTCGGAGGAGGGAATGTGGTCTGTAACACACTAAACGCGCCCAATATGTTCTATTTTTACAAACATAAATCTTTTTTTAACAGCTTTATTTTCTATCTGTTCAATTCACAGATTTTACAGAGATTTAGCATAAATTAATACCAGAACTGGGTTAGAGCATTGGCAGGTGGGGAGTTTATTTAATTGAAGTTCCCTCTTACATTGCTACGTCTCTCTTAATTTAGCGTTTGGATATATTTTTTTAATTTTTTTAATTTGTTTTGAATGTGACATTCTATTGTTTGTATGATTAATAATTTTTACAAACATAAATCGATCCCAAAATATTTTATGGCAATATATTTTCAATTCTAAACACAACATATGTTTTAAATATATTTTTATGGCAATAATGTTGATGTAACACTAGAGAAGAATGATGCACACTAGCCATTTTCGAAAGAGCATGCCAGAGAAACTGTTAATAACGGGAACATAATTAATATTGTTCATCTTGTAGAAAACATAATAAGGAAGGAGAATTTTGATAGATTTTTTTTAGATTGTCAATATTTGTTTAATTAATTATTAAGTTAAAACAAGTTATAATATTCAATGTCTTCCGTTGTTTATTACTATGTTTGTTAACTGTTTATTAATTTGTGTTCAAAAATATAATTACAGGTATGGCAAATTACACTTTAACATAAAACGAACAGAAGTTTCAGTTGCAAAAAATGTTTGCACATACTAACCAGAAATTTAATACAATTATGTTCTATCAAATATAAGAACTAATATTCAAACTCAATATGAAACACATTTTAGGGTTTATTTCAGGGCACACGAAAGTTTATAGGCCTCAAAAAATATAAGTAATCATGACACTTATTGAGGGGATATGATATTGTGTACACAGTTTGAAAATTTCATTAAACACCTAAGTTATAAACAATCCAAAAATTTGTGTATTTTCACTGCTAGTAAGCACTACATTTGACGTGTCAAAACATCACCAATTTCAAGGTGTGTTTTAACTATAGAAATTCATAAAATATAATTTTTTTTTGTTTCTAAAACGGTTGAAATTTCCAACACGAATGATATTCTTCTTCAATTTTTGTTGCTTTTTTGTGCCTCCCAGTGTTCAAAAATATCATTACAGATATGGTAAATTATACTTTAACATAAAACGTAAAGGAATTTCAGTTCCAAATTATTGTTGTACATACTGCCCTAAACGTAATACTATAAATATTGTATCAAATATAAAAACTAAAATTCAAACTCAATATGAAACACCTTTTAGGGTTTCTTTCAAGACACACGAAATTTTACGGGCCTGAAAAAACATAAGTTATCTTGACAATTTTTGAGAATATATGATATAGTTTATACAGTTTGAAAATTTCATTAAACACCTAAGTTATAAACAATCCCAAAATTTGTGTATTTTCACTGCTAGTAAGCACTACATTTGACGTGTCGAAACATCGCGTATTTTAACTACAGAAATTCATAAAATATAATATTTTTTTATGTTTCTAAACGGTTGAAATTTCGAACATGAATGATATTCTTTTTCATTTTTTTAAAAAAAATTTTTTTGGGTGGGGTGCCTCCCAGGGCGTTCGGATTTCGATGAGGGGAGCGTGCGCCGTGCGGGGCGGCGTCGGGCTCGGCCGCTGGGAAATGCGACCGCTACGGAAATTGCCGACGCCGCCCGCCCTCTTCACAGGAACCGCTTCCGGCTCCCGCGCACGGCGACACAGATTCCGCTTCGGTCGGCGGCGGCGGCGGCGCGGATCGAGACGAGTTCAATATTCGGCGGAGGTGAACATCACGAGGAGATGCGCGGTGGAGGAGAGGGTGGGGGTGGAATAAAAAGAAGAAGAAGTTTCCTCGCGTTTGGGCGTGTGGGTGGAGGAAGCGCTTTATTAAAATCCCGACCCCATCCAGCGCATTTGAATTTTGGGAAGGGGCCGGGTTTGCGTGAGCTTTTGGACTTATTTTGCGTCGCTGCATGAGTGGGTTCCTTAGAGAGTACAATTACTGGAGTCTGTGTCTAACTAAGCTTGTGTGTTGTTAGTAAAGAACGGATTTCTACGATTTTGCAAATTCTGTTGCTTCAGGGCAGAGCTAAGTGAAATTTCGTAACATTTCGTTAGAGTTGGATGCAATGTAGATTAATATTTTAGTGCATATTTGACCGATTTTTCCTGTTGGTGCATATTCATGACATTATAGCAGCATATTTAGCATATTTCATTAAATTAGAGAGTTTTCTGTAATCTATGATCATGTTTTCATAGAATCAATTTATTTGGGAGCGGGTCACAATTTTTCTTCTTTTCTGTAAATGATATAATACTTGTACAAATGTAAGATATTTATTGATATATTTTTTTAAACCAGACAGAAAAACTTAATAAGACATTCCATGTTCTTCACTCAGGTGCACATTTACTTCAATTATTTACCCCGTGAAATAAGCAAGTTATATATTCTTTGCACAAAAATGTATATTTTCATTACAAACATACTTTTCAATTTTATCAAGCTAAGTTTATACAGGAAATTAAATATTGTTAAAATTTTAATTGCATATTAAAGTGCATATTTTAGTATCTTTAGGTCACCTTTGCATACTTTAAAAGCATATTACAAGATTTCTTAGGGAATAAAAACCCTCTCTCCAGTTATTAGCTTTCTGTTAAAGTCTTTTCTAATTCTTTCGTTACTTATTTCAATAGACAGTAGGCACTTGTGTACATTTACTGCACACTACACTAAAGGAAATAAAAAAATCGCTTTTATCTGGCGCATGATTACATAACTTTCTTCGAAGTACCTTCATAAGGGCGAAAAACTAAAATTGCAATATTTTATATCTTCTTTGGATGATAACACATTATTCACAATCAGAGTGGATGAGTACTTAGAGTGAGTACTAACAGTACACGTTATTCATTATATATTGTACAGTCGTTAATTGACCAAAGAAACATTTCAATACAATGTATGATGATGCACGTCAATTTTTTCAAGTACAATTTCTGTTTAATTTCAAATTCACAATTGTGTGTTCCTAATATCTTTGAAATCTAACGAGGTTAACAACGACGAGAAAATATTTTATTCCATAACAAATTCGTATTGTCTCACAAATCAGTAGAAAATACTAAAGCCATTTCCTTGAATCTAGTGGCACCTTTTCTATTCACCTTTTTTAGTCCCGTTATTTCAATACTTGTTCCGCCTTTTCAAATACGCGCTAAACATACCTTCAGAATAGGATTTCAATTTGTCATGAAACTGCATTTCGCTTTGTACATCCATTCATTTCTCATTGACAAAGTATCTCGTATACGTCCTCTTCTACTTTTGTTAAAAAATCACTGTTAGTTATTGTTAGTAATTTCAACATAAAAAGGTATGATACAATGTGATACAAACAGTAATGATACAATGTACCTATCTGTTTCCTTTCGCGATTGTCACATTCTTTTTCAATTTTGCATAAAAGTTGACAAAAAAACTCTATGAGAAAATATTCGGAATTTTGTCCTACTGTTTCAACAATCTATATGTGTTTACCACGCCGCAAAGATGAATAAATCTATAGATGAAATGGTGTTGGGTTGAAATACTTACGAACATGTAAAATATATTTTGTCTTGTTTCATGATTGAAAAGAACAAAACCATAAATGTGTACATTCGCCTAAATTTAATGCTCAGAAAAAATATATTCTCATGGGTACGCTGCTTGAAAGTATTTCTTACGTGTCCTGCAACTACATTTTTCGAATATGAGTAGTTTTTGCGTAACTATGCGTGAAATCGTGACAATTGTCTACAAATACATAAAAATATATTCTCAAAATTTTTTTCAAAAGGAATTCGATAGCAAAATGCACCTAAACACTTTTGAATCCTCAACAGATAAAGATATGCATTTTTTAAGGCAACGTCTGAAATTCTTATCTTTCAGACGAAATAGAAATCCAGAGGTTAGCACTTTAAACTAATAATACTACGTGTCGAAGTTCAAAATTCCAATCAGACAAACTTTTTTTCTGGTTGAAAACATCCGCAGAATATTGACCTAATACTGAGATGATAATACTTCCTTTTTTATTATATACTCACTTTTCTTTTAAACGTTTTCTAGCTAGTGAGATTAATTTTCATTAACCCCTTTTATTTTCTTTTAATTTGTCTACACATTTATATAAAAGTATCAAATTTATTATTAAATGATTTAGTAAAATTGCCCCAACAAGGACAACCTCACATGTTTATCACCATTGGCATTGAACTTAATTATGTGGTGATTCTCAATTAACATGACGCTGAGCACTATATAAATGCAATCGCGTACAAAGGTAATTTTTTTAGCAGCGAGGGGAACAACTTTTATTATTATATATTATGAGACACTATGTGGTTAAACATCGTGTGCAATGTTCAAGTTAAGCAAATCGAATTACTTACCGAAACAGACTTGAAAATTATCTCGCAACACCTAAACTTTACATCTAATAAAAATAATTAAATAAATAAATTAATTAATGACCAATTAATTTTAAACTAAAAGAGCGAAAGGTTGTTTAAATTATTGATGATTCGCCTATTGAATCATCTTGCGAGTTAATGGAATCCGTATCGCAGGCGTCGGTACGTGCCATTACCACGGAATAGAATCGAGGAAATTACTCTCCGCCGTATCAGTGAATGCTCGCCACCACTGTTGCATCGAGCGGCGAGGGAGACGTACACCGGCACTCGTTTAATTGCTTTCATAACCAACGACTCTTTCCTGCCAGGGCTCGACCACCTACTCGCGCATTATGAATTTTAATGAACGAATTAATCTATCATCATCATGGCGTTCCGCAGGGCTCGGCGCGGCGGGCCAATGAAAAGTCACGTGATCGCGGTGCTTCGGCTGAGTAATGAAAAATAATTGGCTCGTGTTGGGGGGCGCGTGGCTGTGCAGTGCGGGTGTTGAAGGCTCCCACCCCCTCTGCAGCTTCATAAAAAGGCACCCTCCCCACAAGCAGCGCCCTCCTTCCACCCCAAGGCCCCAATGACTCATCGCAGCAGCACCCTCGGAATCTGCGAGCGATGACGGTCTCGCAGGAATTGCCAGAATCATGCCTCGCAGATTAATAACAAACTTCTATTCATCTCGGAATTTACGTATTTTTCCTCTCGCAATTTGAAAATGCATTTCTTCGTATTTCGATAACGCGAGAAAAGGAAACGCGTTAAATTGTTGTTTTTTTTTGTTGATAAGTTTTGTGACTTTTAGTCGTTGGGGATATTTGATAATTTTCCTTTTCAAGAGTACACGCGAAAACATTGATGCATTTATCACTCCACAGATCGAATTTCATTACGCTTAATTGCTTTATAACGCGGAAATCATCGTAAACGCTATTCATTATTTGCAAATTCACTTCCAGCTTCAAGAAGGGACATCTTAATTATTCCTAATAAATATTACTGCCTGTCTACGTATTATTTGTTTTTTGAAATGCTCACTCTATTTTCATTAGAGTTCGTGTTATTGTATTACATTCTGCTTCCTATATACTACCTTAATAAACAAGGTGACTAAATTATTTAAAAGTATTACATAATCATATAGGTTATAACATATGATGAAAACAAAACAACACAGACTCGTATTCACACCTGAGATGAACGGTTTTCACAAAGTGAAATGTGAAGAAAAAGTTTAGTAGTCTCATCATAAATTTCCTATTCACTTCACAGAGGGAACTTCACGAGACATTTGAAGAGGAACAGCATGATAATTAAAATTACTGTCATGGAGGGCAGGTTAATAAATAGTGATGATGCCATTTAAGACAATACAGATGCAACATGTTTCCCACACGATGAATGTAAATTAAGGGGCTAAGAGTTCCGACGTATCAGGGCTGCAACGCGTACGCCTTCAAATACAATCCGGAATTTTCAATTGACCCTCTTGTACCTTGGACATCCTTAACAATATTAATCCCCGAGACAAACATCTTTCTGTTTGCTCCTACGCCTCGAAGGGTCACGATCACCCTGGAAGATACCATTCATCAAACATTTTTTTGTGTACGCAACAAATCAAAGGGGGAATGTACCGGAATACGTTTAGTCCTGTAATGGGCAAAGGTAAAGAAATTAATGGGAAAGGCCCTTCTCTAGAACCTTTCTTACGTGACACTAAAATTGCCCCAATTACTCGGGGGCTTCTTCAGGGTCCTGGATAATTAAAATTACGATAAAAAGACCCGACTGGTCGTTCGAACCTTCGGAGAGCGACTGACCGTGGCAAACTAATGGCTGCCCAGTGTCCGCTTCGAAATATTTGGGAGCGAGTGTCTGAGTTCATAAATCTTCACCGCTGGATGCCGTACTGCCCCAGCTTGTACGCAGTAATAACACGTTGGTCTCCCGCGAAACAATTATTACCTGGAGCGAAGAACTCAGAACTTTGAAATCAAGAAAGAGGTGAAATTGGTCTCCATTCGAAAAAACTTGCTTTGCGGAAGATTGGCATTCAGATAATATGGCCATGGTGTTTAATGTCACAAAAAACAAAATGAGATAAAATTCTTCACAGTGACATGCTATTTTTAAAACAAATTTGTGCGTTGTAGGAACGTATGAGATAAACGTATTATTATCGTAATACTCTCAAAACCCAAGTTTCCGTGTTTTTAATATCCTTTGCTTTGCTTATGTTTACAATAGCCCTTCATTTTGAATTCATGCATTCTATCTTCTCTCATATTAGGAAAAGTAAAACAAAATAATACAAAATGTTTTATCCCGAAGATTGGGCTTTAGTAACAAAGACAAATTCGGAGTTTTCACTGATTGCTTACATTATCTTCTTCCTTTTTCTCTTCTTCTTCTTCTCCATCATCATCTTCTTTTAAGACTCTACGACCTTCAAATGAATTCAAATTCTTGGCCTGTTCAACTATCCTTTCCCATTTTTCCCTGCTTAGATTATATGTATGTACATTGTGTTTGGACATTCCTGTTCTGAGGCTCAGTTGACCGTTTCGCAGTTTCTTTTATCGGGGCTTGGGTCCGGTAACGGCGATTTCTGAGGTACTCAATTTTCCCACTGCCCACCGTAGGCGGAGTTTGATTGCTTACATGCATCTTTAACACCTGAATAAATTTAAAGTAAACAGTTAACAATTTATGATCATTCGATGTCCAAATTATAACAATGTTATTACACGTTAAAGTAAATTTTCGGCAAACAGTTCAACGTCGGGAATGTCATATTTAAAAAAAGATGTAAATAGCTTCATGTAACCCTACACAGGAGCACCTGATTTTTTAAATATATAGTTTACTAGAGGAATGAGTTATCCACAGTTTTTTCAACATTTAATTTTCCACAAGCACATTATAGGCGACCTGACCCACGTTTTGACGTAATCCAATCTTTCGGTATGAAGGACTCATAAAACGTGAATTCTGACTTTATAACACATAACATTTGAAAAAGTGTTATTTACATATTATTATATATATAATATATATTATATTATAATATATATATATAGTTTTAATTTATTCAGTTCGATCAGAAACTAATGCTATTTCTGACAAAATATTGCCAATTTTCACTTCTGCATCACGTATTTATACTGGTAATAAAGTTTCGATAAGATATAAATACATTAACTTTCATTCCATTCCTAATCTTTCTTGTGTAAAAAACGCAAATATCCGGTCCGTGGATCTTTTCTTGCCCACAAAAAAAGACAAGTCTGAAAGCAAAGAGCCTGAAAGCGATGACATGAGAAAATCTTGCACGGACTGTCGGACACCCCATACCAAGCACATGCTGTTCGTGTGAGATGTTGGCAGATAAAATGACACAGATGCTGATGGGATTTTCTGCGCTCATTTAGGAACTAAATGCTACCTCCACCAAAAAGGAATGCTGTTTCCAAAGCCACGGAATGCCAGAAAATCTTAACATTTTTCATTAAATCTTGCAACTCCTCCCAACCAAGTGAGTAAGAGCTGCTTGAATACAAATGACCCTTAAATCCAGGCTTAACTTCTTTTCACACCTACCTTGTAGCTGTCATGTTCCGCGAGTACTAGACGCAGTTGAATAATTGAGTGTAATACAAATTAATGGTGCTCTCGCACGATTAAGCTCACACGGTAACGCTATTTTCGAAACCTAACAAGCACGAAACACCTCTCAGAGAATAAATTGCACAGCGCATCTGGAAGTTGAATCTTAAAGCGAGAGTGCACTCGCCATCAGATGAATAAACGAACTTCTCAAAGGTGACGGCCGACGTCACAAGCAAACCAACCGGAGTGATTTGTAGCTAAAAGAAACAATTTATAGTCGTCCCAAAAGGCGAACGCGTCCACATTCTGCCTTAAAAGAAGACGGAATTCCTCGGAGCTGGATAAGGGCACGGAGAACGAGAGGGAAGAAGACCTCTCAGCTTCGAAGAGGCGTTCGCGTCGAGCCTGAAAGACAGGACGACCCTAATAGGGGTCGAACCCCGTCCCCAACGGTGCAGAAGCCCGCTCTCCGGAGGCGCCGGGCCAGGCTCGTGTCACCCCACCACCACCGCCGTCCGGGACG
Organism: Gryllus bimaculatus; assembly: GCA_017312745.1. Lineage (NCBI taxonomy): Eukaryota > Metazoa > Arthropoda > Insecta > Orthoptera > Gryllidae > Gryllus > Gryllus bimaculatus. The sequence continues at coordinate 3,135,296 of BOPP01000042.1, forward strand.
GACGCGTCAAAGGTTGGACTGACGCACTTCAGTCCGGTCTCTAATGGTGTTCTTGTTAGCGACGCCACACGCCACCGATTCCCACACCGCCTCCCACCCCTGTCTCCCCCCACCGCCGCACTCTCGCTGCACTCGCTGGTTGACCGCGCCACCGCGGGCAAAAACGACCGTTTTATCACAAAGCTGAATTGTACAGGCCTAACGAGCTGCTTGTTTGACGTCACAGGTCCTATTCATGCGCTAACAAGTCCGACCGGAGTAGACGAGGGAGGAGGTCGCGAGGCGGGTGAGGTGGAATGGGGTTGGGTGGGGTGGGATGGGGAGGAGTGGAGGCGTGCGCCGTTCGCCTTTTGGTGCCGTGAGATGTCGCTCCCGTCGAGCTTTGATGCCGATGGATGTGTCTCGTTTTGGTATCGGGAAATTACCCGTTCGCCAATGCGTAGAAGTGCTGGAGAAAGGAGAAAAGTACAATGTCTCTTTTGAGGATGAATTGAAACCTGAGATAGAAAGCTCAATTATTGATGTGTATAAATTAATTGTTTCGCTATTGTTTATTTTAAAATGTAAAAAGTTCGTTTTTTTACTTTCCTCCGTCTCTGAACATTTATTATTTTTTCTAAATATTAGTAGACTTCTTGTAGTGCTTAGTAATGCATTATTTTAAAATTTATTTTCCCTACTATAAACCTCGCTCATAAGCCTACTCAGTTCTTTGGGAGGAATTTTCTGAAAACTTGCAAAAATGTTTAAAAGCGATTACTTTTTTTATAGCAATTTTCGTTGTTAGGAGGTTCTAAGGAAATTGCAAACACGATGTTGGAAATTAAAATATCTATCGATTTGTAATATTGTTAGAAAAATAAGACAATTTTTGGGAGGGTAAATGTCGATTCACGTCGAGATACTCGCGCTTCAGTTTCCATTCATGTTGTTGCCAATTTTTTGGAGAAAGAACAGCTTATATCCGAAAAAATACGGCGCTACTGATATAAACAGAAAATCTCGGAAGTCTTGAATAAGAACAAAACATTCATTACTAAATTAAAACAAAGCTCTTGCTGCAAAATAAGCATGACATGTAGTAATATTACGAAATGCAAGCTTTTTTTTCACTATGTATACAAGTGATGTAGAATAAACAGATTTTAATATTCAGTATGTTCAATAACAAAAGACTTTTCTTTAATTGGATCGCTGGTGAGGTAGATACCTTTTTATTATGGTAAATAAATAAAGATATTGTCTGGTATCAATACTTTTTATCCAGCTTATGATCGTTTCGATCGCGTAGCGATCATCCTCAGAGCTTACAGCTTCTGGGCCGAACTTGGCAGAACTTTGTTTTCGGCCCAGATGCTGCAAGCTCTAAGGATTATCGCTACGTGATCGAAACGATCATAATCTGAATAAAAAGTATTGATACCAGACAATATCTTTATTTATTTATCAAAATACTTTTCTTCATTCTACAGTGGTATCACTCTGAGTACTAGTGATTAAACTTCAAGAAGAAAAATAGCCACAACTGCTCAATAGTTTAATTCAGAATACGTGTGCGGAGTGTTCCAAAGAAGCTTCAAGAAAAAGAGAGAAACGTATTCTGCTGCTGCGCGATGTGTTCCACATCTAAAGAGCACCTCAACGGCCTCACAGATTTGAAGTCAGTCGTATGTGATCGTCGAAAGTAGTGCATAGCTGTTGTTGAATGTCATGATGGGTTGGCAGGAGGTACGTAGAATAAAAGGCTGCTGCACAAATTAAATGGATTTAAAATTAATTAGCACCTAAATTTCTCCTCTGCATTCCGTTCGAAGGCCACTTACAAGCGTCTGAACATGTTTTAAATTCTTGAAATAAAGCTACTTTTAGAATTGTGAAATAACCTTTTGTTTTTGATCGTTTGAAATATTTTTCTCAGTTCTGTTACACGAGTTTCGCGGACTTGAAGTTTTCAGTCTTAAATAAAATACATGTTTCGTTTCTTATTACACGTAGGTCTCTTGTTTCAGTTATATACCACTATTTACTTTTGTCTACCTTCATCACGGTTTATTAAGTCGTTGTTTGCCCAAATCTCGTTATTATTAAACAATTAAACATTATTAAACAAGCTGTACTACAACAGTACATACATTCTTCCATTAGTTGTAAATTTTTCAATTTTCGAAAATACAGAGAGATTAATGCATATCATATTTGGGCCATTTTCACAAGCCTACTTCGCAATATCGGATAAAATATAAGAAATAAATCAAATACCGTTTTTATCCGTTTTGAGAAAATATTTATTTCACATAACATTACGCGAGAACTACAGGCAATGTGCAAACAAATACATGACCCCTATAAATATCTAATTATTAAGATTAGCTTTGATTTATTAGAAAAACCCTGTGTCCACTTCGCGACCGATTTGGCATTCCTGTCTTTTTTCATCCTGCAGTGCTAACGAAACAAAAAAGAATGACCGCAGGGAGAGTTCCATCGCGGAAGTTATAGAATACTAAGGGTCGGTAAACATTGTAAAAACTCTTACATTTCTCAATAACATTGTTAGAATTACGGCAGCATGACGTTGCCTCTGCACCAGTGGCGGCTGGTGTCCCCCCCCCTCCTAAGACTGGATACAACATTCAAAATACGAATATATAATAAAAACGTAAGCAGTTCAAATTAATTAAAAGTAAGTGAAATGAAAGTCTATATTGAAACATTACTTTCATAATTGTTGCCATGTTTCATATACACCTCCCAACACATTTCACGAGACATTTCACACAAATATGTACTCCATTTCCATAACCTCCATTTCTGTCATTCGACAGAGGTGCAACCTCCAGTTAGTTGGGGCACCAGCCACCAGTGGTGAACAGAAAACTTCATACATGTTGCTGCTGGAAGTTGTATCTCCGATACCTTTTAAAAAATACAAACTACAAGGTAATACTATACATCTTATGAATGCATACGCATGTGTTAAAATAAACTGCATCTCAATGTCTGCAACGGTTCAGGAGGTATTTGAGGGAAGTGAGCCATTCAATATAGTGAATACCTTTGCAAAAATTAATAATGCGCTCGTTTCGAAGTAGCAAATTCTAATGAATAAAAAAGAAACTTCTGGATTTTTTATTCCGGACCCCCCTGTCCAAAAAAACTGTAGCGGTTATCTTTAAAAAAACTCTATGATATTTGTCACATGAATAGAGTATAACCCTGATAAGTAACATTGATATCTGTATTTTGCTCGTAGGCTCGAGATAAATACGTCTTCATATACAGTGAATGGGATTTGATGAACATTGAGAGAGAGAGAGAGAAGAGAGAGAGAGAGGAGAGATGAGAGAGAGAGAGACATGAGAAGAGAGAGAGAGAGAGAGAGAAAGAGAGAGTAACACAATTAATTCAATTAAGAAATTTTGTTTTTTAGTGTATGCTTCCGGCAATTAATAAACACGAGTTTATTAATTTTATATTTCTGAATCTGAGGCAAGGATATATTTGTTGTTTATTTTTTAATGAAATTAGGTCTATAATAACGTTACATTTGAACAATGTTCAAAGTTATATTTGCTACAGTTAAATTACTTCGCCTCTTTTCTGCGCCCGTTGTTCTCTTTCAACTATCCATTACTTTCGAGTAAAATGAGTCAACCAATGTGCCAAAACGTAACTTATTTACGAGCAACGGCGTGTAATGACGAGGGCCTCTAATGTCGGAGTTAACGTCAATAGACGAGGTACATTACCCAGAGACAACGGCAGCGCAGCGCCCGAGCTCGCCGTTATTTCAGAGATTCAAACGCGAATCCTGATCGTATCATTCTTTGATTGAGGCATAGATTGTGTCACTGCATCGACTTCTACAATATTTAACGTGATATCAGATGACCGGGATCACAATAACAGTGATCGACGTACAGCTCCGGTCCAAACACCGAGCAGAGTTACTCAGCTGGAGCAGGTTAATGTACGGAAATGCACAGTCCTCCCATCCCCCCCTCGCATATTCATCAAATCCAACGGCATTATGCGCTTACAGTGAACCCCAATTTTCATTTCCATCATTACTTTAATATATCACGCTGTTGTATTTATTATTCAAATCGTGATCAGAAACACTTGATTCTAGCCATTACACAATGATGTGGTTTTCAATATTCATCCCCATTTGGAATTACGGTAGGCAGTCCACTCATGCTGAACTGCGGAGCTTATTCATTTTGAAACAGATCCCGCTACATCATAAGGCAAATGGCGGATGAACCTTAATTCCACAGTCTGTAAACTACTGTGATCAGTCGGGCGATTACGTGCACAACGTCGTTTATTACAAGGCCTCCAGGCTCCGAAACGGTCATTACCGAGTAAAACAATCATTTATCGAACTTGTCTCGGAAATAAAAGAAAAAGTCGAATGCATACACGATATTTGCATGTCGTGGGTATCATTGGCGCCTCTTGGAATTCTCACTTGTTGAATGTTTGCTGCAATCCTGCAATCATGTAACGTGCAGAAACTGTTCCGACGAAGCAATGACCCTAGCGGTGAGTTCGACAACTTCACAAGTATGAAGTCAATTTTCCAGTATAAGAAGTGACTACGATCCACGTGGGTGGTCGAGGTGATTGTAATTGCATTCCGCCTTACGGGATTCGATCCCACAAGGCGACCATTTTATTTTAAAGGCCTGTCGGTAGTGACGTAGTACGTAGCCCTACAAGAAAAAAAGATAAATTCAAAATACTTCAATAGACTTAATATATTTTTATGGGCTGGGAGGAGAGTTACATGTGCACATCAATAAAAATATAATAATATAAAAATGTTTAGAAATATTTTAGAGCGAATAATATTAAAGAAACATTGCTGGTCAATAGTCTCGTTGACGACAATGAGCGCAAGCTTAAACAAGTAACAAATTTCAAATTTTATAAAATAGTTTAATTTTATAAAATTTTATAAAACAAGTTTCAAATTTTATAAAATAGTATAATCTTCAAGAAAAATAAATGTATGTACCCAAACCCACATTTTTTATGAATTTTCAGGAAAGACATATCCCTACACTTCTCAAATGTAGTAGACTAAAACCTCACAAATGTAGATAATAAAAACGTTATTGGAGTGGTGTTATTGGGAATTTCAAAGGCAGCAAATTCCTTGGGAAGAAAAGAAGAAAACAATTGTCGTAGTTCAGTGTTGTTTCTCAATCTATTGTCAGTCAGAGCTTTCCGTTTTTACTGAGAATTTTCAATTGTATTGATTTAAAAAGAATTATTTTCGAAATTAAATTGAATGAAATATTTTCGTAAGCATTATTTTAAATACTTATTATTGGCTTACGTTGAGTTAGCACGAGATACACGATGGAAGTATTTTAGTGGGACGAACGGCACATCTTGAGCCTGATCATTCTCAAGAAACTAAGCTGAACGCAGGGCCGCTATCCTACAAATTTTTCTCACGCGTCTTTGCCAATTCTGAAGGTTTTCTTTAACATTGTGAACACGCATCGCTTGTTTGTACGAAACAGAAAAACCTGCGTGCCTTTAAAACTAGTGCGGTTTATCAGAACACCTCTTATAGAAGTCATTGCGAAAAGCCGCACTTGACAGTTCAAACGTCACCGCTTAGAAATCGATTAGTAGTCTGTTGTCGTTACCGTACGTTACGTGTGCATCCTACAAGTGTTTCACGACTTAAATGTATCCTGATTTCTTTTCCACTCACTTGCAATAGTTTTTACTCTCAATACTTTCAAAGAAAGATATTTTATTTTCTCGCAGATTGGAACAAACACGGCTTCTACAAATGCAATAAAGACTAGAAATATCCCGCACGATGAGATAAATCTTGAGTATGTTGCACCCGAGTTCATAAAGAGTGCTCAGACAGAAAGAAAACAGAAGAGAAAACCGACATTACTGTAAGAGACAACGATCAAAATAGTAAATCAGAAGAAAATTTATCCTTCACGTTGTGTATATTGTTTTTATATTATAATGTTTATTACATTTTGAACATTCTAATTTAATTTGATTGGAATAAGCAAGAAGTATTTTTCTTCACAGGTTCGAATTCTGTTAGGAATGAAGATCCGTCAACAAAACCGAAACAAACGTCTGCCTAGTTCTTGTGCAGCTATGTTTTTATACAGAACTCGACACAGTACCTATTACAGTACACTACAAATGATTACAAATGGTGCCCGTATTTATTAATATTGGTCCGGCTAAAAATGAAAACATTAAATTTCTCAGCGAACATTTCGAAATGACTTATTTATTTTCATACTTTATTTTGGTACCCATTTACGTTCATAAAAGCTTCCAATATGTTATTCTGCATCGAAAAACAAATAAAAATCTTCATTGTATTATATTTCTTCAAATGAATTGTTTTCACAAAATAGACACTTAAAATGCGTTTTTAGTCTGTAATTAAAACATCCAGGTCCGACACAGTTTCGCAGAATTAGTTTATTATTTGTGCATTGGTAGTAACAGTTTGATCATAAATATAGTGAAATAATTTTTTTATAACAAAAATGGTACGTTTTATATGTGGGACGAAATCTGACAATGTACTGTACTGAAATATACCGTTTGTTGAGAGATTCAACCTCTGTTTTAGTCATCTTTGGAGTGACCTTACCCACCAGTCTGCAAATTAAAACCGTGAGAAGGTCGTGTAGACATCGGAAAGCGAAATACATGGTTTAGAAGGGCAACGCTTATTTGATTGTTATTTCCGGAAGATAAGCTTCCGAGCATATCGAGCGAAATGACTACACAAGTTCTTCTTTCATTAGCGCAATTTCTGTGATAATTGATCAAATCGCCGTTGCATTTGCGGAGAGATCCGTCGGGCTACGCGGCACATGTACCATTGGCGTCGCACCGGCATCAACAACCTTATTTTACCAACTCTTCCTCCCTCGTCCTCGGTGTTCATATCCACCTCCACCGCTCTCACTACCTCCAACACATTAGTCTTCAGCGCCACTAGGGCGCCCTCGCACGCAGCCACGGCAGCGCGCGTCCGTCACGCGGCAGGGCTCTTCGCCGACCCTTCGGCGACGACGAACAAAGGGATCGCATCAGGTAGAACGCAGCGACCGGCGACCGCAGTGGGAAGGCTACTATTTAATGCTCTGCTAGCGGTGGCCCGCACGCCCTCCTCCGCTTCTCGTGGTCAGAGTCTTGACGGAAGCGCACTACCGTCGCGACGTGGGAAGGCGCAAACCAAGTCTACCACCGTGGCCAACTCTTCTCCGTCTCCAAGACCCCACTCCCTGCCCTTTCCCCCACCTCCGCCGCGTCCGTTATTCGGCCTCCAGAGCCCACGCCGGCGCCTCGGGAGCTCTCGCGGCCGCGTTAATAAAGGAGTGCGGGTAATGCCGGCGTAACGAGTCGTTAGGCGCCATCACGAGCGGCGCGCGCCGCCGGCCAGCCGCCTTCAATAATGCACGCCAGCCGCGGTACCGGCAGCGGGACGTTCAGGGAGGACAGGAGGAAACAGGAGCGAGGACGGAGGGCGGGGACGGGGGCGGAGGGCGGCTGGGACGAGGGGCGAGACGAGGGGCGACGGAGGGCGGGACGGATAAGGGCGGGGACGAGGGGCGGGACGGAGGGCGGGACGGAGGGGCGGGACTGAGAGCGGGACGGAGGGCGGGACGAGGGGGGTCGGCTGAGGGCGGGGACGGGGGCGGGGACGTAGGGCGGGACGGAGGCGGACGAGGCGGGGACGGAGGGGCGTGGACGGAGCGGGCGGGTCGGAGGGGGGTCGAGGGCCGGGACGAGGGCGGGACGAGGGGCGGGACGGAGGGCGGGGGCGGAGGCGTGCGGACGGAGGCCGGGGACGGAGGGTCGGACGGAGGGGCGGGGGCTGAGGGGCGGATGGAGGGGCCGGACGGAGGCGGGGACGGATGGGCGGGACGGATGGGCGGACGATGAGCGGACGAGGGCGGGACGGAGAGCGGGACGGAGGAGCGGACGAGGGCGGAAGACGGAGGCGGAGACGGAGGGCGGGACGAGGACGTGCGGAGGCGGGTGGCGCCGGAAGGCGGGTTGGTCGGGCGCGAAGCCAGAGCGGCGCGAGCGAGGAGTAGCAACTGGCGTCCGTGGGGGAGAACAGAGAAGCTGGGCATCACAGTGTCGGAACGGAAACAGATCAGAGTTTTGGCAGGGCGACAGGATCAGCGCAGACGTGAGACAGGGGCACAGGGGGCTGTGCGCGATGCAAAGCGGGAGAAATGAACTCTGGGTGAGACAGGCAGGCGCATGAGCGGAATTGGGGTGGGCGGGGACGGCTGAATTCGGCGTGCCGATGGAGTTGCGGCGGCGACGGTTGAGGGGTGGCGGGTAGGCGGGTTGAGCTGGGCGGGTTAGGATGCGAGTGGATTGTTGTAGTGCGGGGAAGGCGGGATGGGAGCGGTGGGGCGGAGTGTGTCAGACCAAGAAATGCGGGTGCAACGGAATTCAAGCAGGGCACGGGAAAGGTCATGCAGGGGAGCTGAGCGATTGCAAAAGAGTAATGGGACTAGGTGAGGACAGGGCGAAGACGCGTTGAGCGGAATGAGTGGGCGGTCGCGGACTGGGGGCGTGGCCGGATGGGGTGGGTGGGAGTGAAGAAGTGGATCGGGACGGGATGGGGAGGTCGGTATGAGTAAAGCTGGGAGGCCGGAATAACAGGCGTGAAGAGCGGCTGGACGTGAGAACGGGGAGAACAGGCGATCGCAGACGAGGGTCAGTCAAACAGGGGGTGAGCGATACGAGCAGAGATGAGGTGGAGCGACTAGAGGACAAAAGCGCCGGTGCGGTGAGCGGGATATAGCGGAGCGGGCCGAGCCTGGTGGTGCGGGCATGACGGCTGCGGGCTGGGCGGTTGCGCAGGCGTGGTGACTAGCTTGGTTCAGGAGCGAGTGGGCCGGCGCGGGGCGGCCAAAGAAGGCACGAGACAGAACCGGAAGTGGGGGCGAAGCGGGAAAAGGCAGAGTATGGATGCGGTTGGGCAATGCGAATAGGGTGTGGCAAAGCTGGTGAAGTCAAGGTGAAGCCCAGTGGAGCAGGATATGGCGATGCCGGATAAGGTAAGGGAGAGCAAAGGGGAGGGTCGTGGAGGAGGGCTGATCGGAATAGAATAGTGGTGGGAGGGAGCGGGATAAGTCAGGGCGAGAGACAGGATAGAATGAAGATGGGGATGTGAGTGGGGTAGCGGAACGGAGCGGTGAAGCAGGTGATGGCAATATTTACTAGACTGTCCGGGTGATGCCGCGTCCATGGCGAAGGTGCCGACGTTTCGGTCGCCATTCTGCGACAGGCATTACGCCCTGAGGAAGGTCGCAGAATGGCGACCGAAACGTCGGCACCTTCGCCATGGACGCGGCGTCACCCGGACAGCCTAGTAAATACTGACTCCGGCCGCGGAAGCCTACGCTCTCAGGAGATGGCAATGCCGGACGGGGCGGGATCAGTTGGTTCCAGACGGGGACGCCTGGGTGGGGCGGGGCTGGATTGGATGGGATGGAACAGTCAGGAGGGCGTGAGCGACAGCGGGGGAAAGCCTTGCAGCGCAGTTTGAAACGAGGCACAACAGGACGTGTGGGGTGGAGCGGGATAAGGCAGGGCGAGGATTAGGTGCGGATGGTGGGTGAGAGTAGCGGACAGGGCGATGGATGGTGGGACGGGACAGGGCGGTGTCGAATGGCCCGGGGCCGGTTGGCTCGCGCCGGCGGCGACTGGGACGGGGCGGGGTCGGACACGACGAAGCGAGGTAGGGTTAGGGCGTGGCCGAATGGTGGGGCGGGGTCGGATGAGTTGGAGCATGGCGGAGGAATGCGAGTTTCGGCCGGAGAGGGCGGGGAGGGTTGGGACTGAAAGGATGGGGCAGGATCGATTGGATTGATTATGACGCGTTTCTGGATTGATTCCGTAAGAGTTGTGCCTGTTTTGCGGAAGAAAGCGGTGATCTTTTGATCGCCAGAGAGATCTGGCGCCGACGTACACGTCGGCTAGAGGGATTTCCCCAACAAGGTATTTTCCTCCAAAGGGTCGCCGCCCTAACCGGAGAAAGCTCTAACCTTCGGACTGGTCTCCCAAAATGTGTGATTGTGTAGTGCATGTATTTGTGTGTTTGTATAACGCGTGAGGATAGAACAAAGAAGACTAAGGAATAATTGCTCACGATCTGGATCCCGTTTGTTAGAGCACTGCTCCGGCATTCGCCTAGTGAGGTTCGGAGAAACCTCGGAAAATTACCTTTCCCGGCGAGAATTGTCCTCCACACAGCGGTTGAATTTGATGTTGCTACGCAGTTAGTGTCGTAAATCCTGCCACCGTCGAACCCTATGACTTCCATATCAGGTGCAGAGGCGTCATTTGGTATCCGGAGTCACCTAAGCCTTCAGCTTAACAAGAAGATGGAGGGAGTGAGGACGGGGTGAGACGGCGCAGGAAGGATAGGGCAGGGCGGAAAAGGTGACGAGGGGTGGGAGGGGCGCTCACGCGACAAAGGTCAACCGGCAGAGGCGGATGCGGTGCAACGGCTGCGAGATGAGATCATTCCACCTCGTTCGGTCTTGCACTTGTTGTAGATAACTCGATAGTACGCTACACGGCAGTGGATTGAAAATAATAGTGGATGGTTACATAAAGGGAAGGATGTATGTGTTGATAAATGGATGAATGAACGAACGCTCCAACGATCTAACATACACACAAACAAACATGGAATGCATGAATGACTGAATATGCAAAAGAATGAGTAAATACATGAAATAAATATCTTTGTTGCATTATTACCATTGTTGTTCCAAGAATAACGTTTTGTAGATTAGGGCCTACGAAAGACATTTTTCGCACTTGCACAGGGAAGAAGCGAATTTAAGATAAAGAGTAAAGAAGTATATTATGGATTATCAGGAGTATTTTGTCGGAAGACTAGTGCCAATAATGTTTTTTTTATTCATTAGTTAAGATATTATATCCGAGACTGGTTTGCTGGAAACATTGTCAATTTGGCTTACATATGCGTGCACACGCCTATCTCTAAAGCTAAGGAATTTCCTGAATCTTAAGCTGTTACTGAAATTATTTTATAGAAAACAGCTTTGTCATATTTCGTGTACATTACCTCGAAGGAACTTCAGAAACAGTTTGCTAGTAAATGAAGCCGGCACATCATTAGACCATGAAAAAATGCACTAACCGAGTTATCATGCATGGTGAAATTAGCGAAAGTGGTTTGCTCTGTGAGTTTGATGTGTGTTGATTTGCTCTCGGGGTCGATACATTGGCGAAGCTGGCTATTCACGGGTCGGTGCAAGAGCAGGTAAACAAAGTCTGGTGTAAGTGCAATGTGCGAGGACGCTGGCGATGAGATTACTGCAATGCTCGGTCGACCAGACCACATAGCATGAATCTATCAATCCTAGCGTCTACGAAATGTGTGTGAACGAATAATGCTAAAGGAAGGTGAGCGGAGTGATACATTTCAGACATATAGTAATTTTCCCGGGGGAAATAATTTTACAAAGATAAAACAGATCAGAGATAAATTGACTTTAAAAGAAAACTTGAGGGTAAATAGTTGGAAGTTAATGGCAAATTTCGAATTTCAATCAGAAACTTCAATGTAATTATTTACGAACATTGAGCAATATTGAGAAATAAAGAGATAAGGGCATGTCAGCATCGGAAGGGTCATGTGTGAGCGGGGTGTGAAGGGGGTGCGAACGGGGTGTGCGTGGGGTGTGAGCGAGGTGTGAGCGGGGTGTGAAGGGGGTGTGAACGGGGTGTGAATGGGGAGTGAGCGGAGTGTCAGCGCGTTTGAAGGGGTGTGACGGGTGTGATTGCAGGTGTTAGCGAGTGTCAAAGCGGGGTGTGAGGCGGTCGTGAAACGAGGTGTGAGCGGTTGTGAGCGACGGGCAAGGTGTGAGCGGGGCGGACGGATGGAGCGGGAGGTGAACGATGCTGTGAGCGGGTTGAGCGGGGAGTGTGAGCGAGGTCGATGCGGAGCTCGTCGAGCTGTTCGGAATGTGGTGGAGCGTAAGTGCGGGTGGGTGCAGGAATGGGACGTAAGTTGAAGTGGGCGGGCATAGGGGCAAAGAGGAAGAGGGCAGAGAAGATGGAATTGGAGAGGCGGGAAGGGGCGGGAGCGTGGTTAGAGAGAACAAGATGTAGGGCGGGAGTGGGAGCATGGATGGTTTCATCCAAACGACAGAGCCCGTAGGCGCGAGCCCCATCAGGTAAGGCAGAGCGCCTGCCCGCCCCAATTACTTTAAACGCCCACTTCCCGGGCGCGCCGCACCGCATCGCGTCCGCCACGCGCCTGCGCAAAAGCGCCGAGGAAAGGCACCAAGTCGCTCTCCTGCCATTGCACCCTGCTACGTTGCCATGATGCATCTGAGAGTGAATGGTTAGCAGACTAGAAAGGCTACAATACGACACACTTTCTCTTATTATTTGTAATATTAAGCCCGATCTGGTATTTCAACTCGAGAAATTGGATATCTGCCACGAACAGAACTATTCCGCTAACGTTCTCTACCGTGTTTCTACATGGAACAGTTTTGAGTGCAAGTTGGGGATATAGAAAGCGAGCAGTGCAGATTGCGCGATTTCTGCAAGAAAACTTTTGAGCAAGTTCAGTTTTTACTCTCTCGTATACGTATGTATAATCGGTTTAATTTTTGTAGTGTGGAGAAAGTTATATAATGCTGCGGAAAATCGATTTCGAGATTTCAATGCAAATACACCATTTGTGATCCCTTGAAGCTGAAAAGGTTTTTTTCTAAAGCGTCTGTCTGTCTCCTCGTTCGTCCGAAAGTCTGTAAAGATCACTAGCGCCTAAATTACTTGTACGATTTTTTCAAAAATATACTTCGTTAATGCACAAAATAACATGACATAAAATGTAACTTTGATGTATTTATTAGATTTTCCAAAATTTTCACAAATATATATTTTTTTGGAAATGCATTTTACGTCGTTATTATTAACATTACTGACGATTTGTATGCATAATTGAATTTGCAAGTAGAAGTGCTTATAATAAGTTTCGAATGATGTTTTACGAAAACTCCAAATTTTTTATGAAAAAGAGCGGAAAATTGTGCACTTTTATAAAAGCTCAAACGATATGTATTTTTACTTAAAAACAGCTACAAATGTTTCAACAAAATTTTGTGTGTAGAACCAGTTTTCCATTTTCTATAATATTCTTAAATTATTATTATTATTATTATTATTATTATTATTATTATTATTATTATTATTATTTCAATTGTACGGTTAGGTATCCAAAAAAAGGAGAAAATGCGAAAAAGTGTCTTTTAGGCCCCAATAGATTTCAATGAGCAGTGAGTGGGGCAAAACTGAAAAGATAGCTCAGACTGAAGAAACTATGTGCTACTATGTAGCACCACTAGTTTGCTACTGTCATTAGATTAAATATCACTTTATTTAGCACAATTCAAAACATTAAAACTCTAGTCACATATGAATACACATTGAAAGCGACAACCAGGTTACCAACGTACTGGAAAGTCCAAGTTACATCAGAGCTTGAAGTATGACCCTCACAATGAGTCACGTAGAAGTCATATCAGCGGGCAGGTGAGTGGTTGTCATCCATAGCGATGAGATATTGCCTGAGAAAGCTGGCTTGTCGCCAACAGCAGCGTACCGCGGAAGCAAAACATTCTCTGCACATCTGTCAATACTATAGACAAGTCGACACACTCGGACAGTTGGCTGCTCGCTTATTGCGCAGAAATGCGGTGTCTAGATGGCCTTCAGAACGTTTCTATCAGTGGCGGCTCGTGCATGTTTTTTAAGAGAATCAAAGAAAATTGCAAAAATTAAGGTACATGAAACATAAAACAAGTTAGATTATAATAGTAGAACTTCCCTTCCGTACCTCCCCTGACAAAGCTTCATTAGTTACTGTGGCGATTATCTTATAAACCTCTAACAGGATTTGTTCTATTGGAAGTTTAATTAGCTGATTTTCAGTCTGAAAAAAATGAAGTGATACAAACATGTTATTTTATGTGAGTCAACTGATCAACTCTAATTTATTATGCATAACATATTCTATTTTCAAGGAAAAATGAACAAGTGTATTTTTTCAAATGTATTCTTTATTTTTACCAGAATCAGTTAAGCCGAAATAAATGTATTTAGCAATCATTTTAGCTAGCTTCAAGTAAGCATTTTAGCTCTCAAATTAATACGTAAAATATTTATTTTTAATCGTGATATGAGAGAAATTTTTTTAAAAAATTAACATTATAATGTTTAATAAGTTGCAACGAGTTAGATAATTTAAAACTGTGTAATATATTCCGGGAAATTTTCGAATATATTGCAGACCACCTTCAGCTTTTATTCGTCAGTGTACCCAAAATTGTAATATAATTGAATTCATTTTGTAATAGGTGCATCAACCAGTGAGATTCCTAGAAAGGAGTTCGTATTTATTTTTGATGTTGCAAATATTTGCTGTAAAACATAAACAAGCGGTTCATAAATATCCTGAATTCGCATAATGTGCTTTGAATAAACAAAGTTATAGATACTATCAGGAATTGATAATTTGAATACCTATGCAAATGTTATGATTTGACAAGATAACACGAGGACCACTTTCTAAAATGATAACAGTCATTGAAGCGAAGGAAAATAGTAATAAATAGACAGGATTTTTAAACGTAAAAATCTCGTATTTGTGTTGTTTAAAATAGGTCTAAAGAAAGCGAAAATAGGCTGAATATTCTTTAATTAGGAAGAATAAAGTGATCTGAAATAACTGTTTCACAGATATTTTATTTCGAAATGTTTTATTACAAACGCGAGAACATGCTAATGAAAGGTACAGAGATATAAAATTTAATGCAGAAGCATCTCTTAATTTTAACACTATATTTCTATACAAAGAAAATTATGTGTCTATTATAATACGTTCTTCAGGTATACACATGCATTTTAATGTTGGAATAACAAACAGTGTATTTATTGTCTTTACTTCTGATGCAGCGAGTGTTAAACGCAATAAATATTTTTATTTTATGCAGATTTTCAGCATCCGTTTCCATGTCTGTACAGCAATCCTCTACTTTGCTCTCTGCGGTTTTAACTACATCGAAGAGACGGTTTTAGGTATTATATGTCGAACAGATATTCTACTGTGACCTTTATCTATAGTACTGATTTCCCCAAAACGCAGAAATTGAAAGCAATCTACGCAGCCTCCAGACATGGAACAAATTGTGGAGTATCAATTTAAATTGAAAAACAACGCTTCAATTATATAATTCTATGAGGGGATTCCAATCAAAATAAAATATTTGCGAGTTTAAAAAAAAAATAAAGTTAACAGTGAAAAATCGATCGGATATGTGTCATCTTCAAATGTTCATTTTATTTTTGCAAGACATTTGAAGGAAAAATTGGAACTTTTGTGAGGAAATTTAAAAAATGTCAAATTTGTCAAAATTCAAACTTCAATTTATATCAATTTTTTTAGTAATCGGAGCACTCAGAACAAGTATTCCCGTTAAAATATCGAATTCGATTTTCAGCGGCTTTGCTTTCTCTATAATTCCGTGTATACGAATGTAGTATACATAAACTAACAAAACGGAGTACATTCCCGTGAATGGGGGTAAATTACCAAACTTTCTCATAATTCATTTAAATACACATTATGAATATGAATTCTTGTAATATTACGTTTGGATACACTCAGTAAACATTTCAAATAAATGGTGCCTACTTGAATTTCAACAATTCCCAAACCTTACATTCCTGAAATCACATCTAAACGGTTCGCTCTCCACGACAACCTACCGTTTCTTTAATTATACTTTCAGTCAAGGGTTTTGTCAAAGCCCGAAATTTAAACACGGAAAACAAAATCAGAAATGTATAGTAGTCAGAACTATCGAGATGAAGAGAAACAAATTGACGGTCTCAGCACATAAGGCGAATCAACCACTCGTTTGTGGAGGCCAGGCGGCGTAAACAGACACATTGTATTTTTTCTCCCGGGGCTGTGCGGCGGGAAGCATTAAATATTCCTTTTTCCACGACGAGCACAACTCTTGTTCCGATGCGGAGGCGCGATACGTCAGCGCGACCGCAAAAAACAAAGAGAGGAAACGGTCGATTACTACATTGGGTGAAGGGACCGTGCAGGAAATCAGAGGAAAAACCCTCCAATTACATCTCTTCATTAACGGCCGCGGCCGCTGAGAAACACGACGGTACGCGGCGGCTATCCTCGTGCAGGCACAAGACAGTTACGTAGCCCGAAGGGGGGCCGGCGGGAGGGGGAAACTGAAGCAGTGAGCGTCGAAGGTGTCGAGGGGTGAGAGAGGGGTGAGAGGAGTGTGGGGAGGGAATGTGGAGAAGGAAGTGACGCAGGCGGCGAAATGCGGATTGGGAAAGCGCGGGATGGGAAATACCGTTCGAAAATGGGGGGTGGAAGGTGCAGGCGGACAGTGTGGGGAGGAAAGTGCGGGCCAAAAAATGCGGGTCAAAAGTGCGGGGCGGAAAGTGCAAGGCGGAAAGTGCGGGGCGGAAAGTGCGGGGAGGAAAGTGCAGGGCGGAAAGTGCGGGGCGGCAAGCGAGGGGTGGAAAGTGCAGGGTGGTACGCGCAGAGGAGGATATCTGAGCGGGGAGTGTGAGCGTAAGATGTGGGGATGGAACAATGATTCCAAGGCAATAGAGCGGTAGTGAATGGATGAAGTGGATACCGGTGTAGTGGGAAGACGGGAGAAGATCTGCACGATCAATGACGAATCGCAGATGTGCCCTGTGGTAAAGTGGCGGAGGTGGGGGGACCGGGAGAAGAAAGAAAGATAGCTTTCTCGTTCATTGAGAGCCACTACCTGCTGAACCACAGCGAACAGCGGGAGAGAAAGTGATGTTATCGGTTCTTGGAACGCTGGCCGCTCCTTCGCATGTTCCATCATGACGTACGAGCTTGTACTTTTGCTTCTAAGGACTTGTGCAGAGACGGTTGCAACATGGCAGCATCACGTGTGTTAGCAAGAGAATGGGCCACTGGAAGGGTTTGTGTGGGAGAGAAATAAATTTGTACATGTTCTAGGAAGATTATTTAGTAGAAAAAAGAATAATCTTTACCTTCAGCTAGAATCTAGATATTTTCTATGGAATGGAACTTGGCGATGTATATCAATTTATATCTGTGCACTTTTTTAAGAATCAAAATAATATATCAACATGTAGATGTGTCATGTTTTAAGAACATTAGCACTCTCAAAACGAAAGTTTAAATAAAAAAATTGAGTATTTTTTGAAATAACATAGTTTTAAAAATTACCGTTTACTATGCATAATCATGCGAAAACTACTCATATTTTGAAAACAAATTTCTTTATGGCCTCATTTTGAGATCAAACTTGAAGGAATAGATTTCTTTCAAGAGAAAAAAATTATATTTTTAATATTGTAGTTGAAGGAAAAAAGCTAAAAAAAATTTTTACAATTTTCAAAAGTTTCGAA
Organism: Gryllus bimaculatus; assembly: GCA_017312745.1. NCBI lineage: Eukaryota > Metazoa > Arthropoda > Insecta > Orthoptera > Gryllidae > Gryllus > Gryllus bimaculatus. The sequence continues at coordinate 3,152,831 of BOPP01000042.1, forward strand.
AATTTAATGAAAATCTGGCCTGTGCCCCTTTCATAGACGAGCTTGGCTCTATTCGATAAGAAAAAAATAAAAATTGGGGCAATCTTTGAAAAAATTATGAAAATGTCATTGAGCTTAATGCACTTTCAAAAATTAAAATACCGGTTTCAGATTCAAAAGAAAACGTCATCAGCAAAATAGATTAGGTATTTTCAATTTGTTGTAATATCCTTAAGTTTTAGCCGCTAGTTGTTCAGCTCAGTTGGACAGACGGTCAGTCAGATGGGCAGACGGAAGACGGCCAATCGGGTAGCCGGGCAAACGGGTAGACGGACAGACGGATGAACACGCGTTTTGCCGTAAATCAAATTTTCGATTTCAAGGCTCCACAAAACGATGATTCACGAACCGGGAGAGGTGGCTCGGGACACTCACTGACGTCACTGCAGACCCTCTGATCGGGAAGCCCTAGATTCTAGTTCTGCCAGTGGCAGTTACACTAGCTTGTCAGCTAGGTCGAATGCAGTCGCGATCTGGAGGAGAATTCTAGCGGCCTGCTGCTCTGATCGGTACATTTCCGTGATTTTCCCGATCAACACCAGGCGAATGCAGGAGCAGTACCCGAACAAACGAGCCACGGAGAGCGCGCGATCTTTCCTTTCCCATTCTTGCGCTATCCTCATCCCTTACTTACACACACTTACACTAACATGCACTACACTACCACACATGCCGGGAGACCGGTCGGGAGCTTAGAGCTTGCCCGGCTGGGGTGGTCCCGGCTGGTGAGAGATACCTGGTTGGGGAAAACTTGGCTAGCTGACGGTAAGTCGGCGCCGATCTCGCCATCCAGCTGGGGAAGACTTTCGCTACCTCTCATTGAAAAATAACATGCACTACACTTACTAATTCAAAAAAAAATTCAATCAACAGAAACGATGTTCAGGCGAAGATGTTTGAAACTTTCTCTGTTAGATAAAATAAGAAATTTTGAAATAAAAATAAAATGAAAGTGCCTTGAAACACTTTGAACTAGATGATCGAAATGAAACAACTAAAATGGTATGGACACATGAGATCATTGAAATCGGATAGACTTCCACAAAAAGTTTGGGAATGGATATCAAATTCAAGAAGATACAGGGGAAAACCGAGAATAACATGGATCATGGCAATAACTGAAGTCATGGAGAAAAGAGAAATGGAGGAAGACGATCTATGGGATAAAGAGGCATGGAAATTGGGATGCAGAAAACAGCCAAAGCTGTAAAAAACCTGCTAAATAGATAGATTACTACGACTTTAGCAGTTGATTCGCCCGGAATCACTAACAATCAATAAATCTGACTATAGAACGTATTTGTAGAAGTAATTTACTGTATGCAAGAGGAAGAATCTCATTTTTCATTGCAACATTACATAACTTTTTTCTACACTACATTTGTAGTATGCGAGAATATACAAATCATTGAATATATTAAAATTACAGAATCTACAAAGAATCCAACAAAACACTTATTACACGTCCGTAATCTTTTTGAGAGACAGTAATGAGAGCTGAAAATTCTGGGGTACTACCTTACAAATATTTAACATGGTATCACGGAAACAAAAAAGCAGCAATGAATGTAAGTGAGTTGGAAGCGCCGTTCAGTCGTCTGTTGGGGCAACATCGATTTCACCTTTATAAAATATTTTCCGTCGAACGGCTACCGCAAGACGTTGCTTCAGATGTTTTATTCCGAGCTGTCTGGGGAACTTCGGAGAAGAATCGATAAATATTCTTTCCAAGAGGGTAAGAACCGAACTTTGAACTCTTTTTTTTCAGTCGGAAATAGTTTGAAGGTCAGTACCGATTATTGGAACCATTCTGCAGAACTTGAACAATTTTCTTCTTTCTTTTCTTTTTGTGATCAAAAAGGTAAAAGGAAGCGTCTAATATTGTTAATGCTTTTCGTAGATTTCTATTTGTAATATTAAATATTGTATGAATACATGTATGTCTGAAGAAACCAATAGGGTAAGAAGGTCAAAAAACGTTAATATTATGGAAATATCCAGCGAATATTCATCACAGATGGGCAAAACGGAATGTGCAAAATCGTACCACCAGCTGTTCACGATCATAATGTATAAGATCGAAAAGACAACGACAAATTAATTGAAATGTTATTTTTAATTGTGTATGCTGTTGCTACGACGAATGTGACTTTAATAACCTTAATAATATTTTATAGTTTTAATGGTACATTGGAAAATCCATTTGTGTAATTTTCACTACAATGTCATATTTTTAATGATGGAGTACTACTGTATACGAGTATAAGTTATTTTATTAAACGAAGTACAGCAATGATTTTTAAAATTTCATAACGGCTAATACTTTTCTTTTTTGTCTAAACAATTCTAGGTGATGTCAAGTAATACTGTTTTCTTGTGTTGGGTAATTGTCTGTTGTCTATTCGATGCTGGAATTGCACTGCTCATCAAGGAATTCAATTGTACTACCACGAATGACATACAGGTCACTGAATGCAGATGGAAGCATGAGAAGACAATTTTTGAAGAAAAATGAAATAAAGATTTCGCATATTAAAGAAAAATATCTACTTATATTCAATTGCACGTTATCTATAAAATAATCTAACGACACATTACTGCAAGCTGCGCCAGTAACAGCAAACACTCATAATTATGACGATACTAATAATTCATGACAGTACACGCACATAGTACCAAATTTACGAACGATTTCAACGTTCACTTTTCGATGGCTTTAATGAAGTGCAAGGCGTAATCGCCCTTCAAATTGCCATCAACATATTTCAAACACGCATCAACCGTCGTTATGACCGTGCGAAACCGCAGAAACGCAACTATTACTCGAGTTAATCACGGGGACGATGTCAAACAACGCGGTTTGCACAGCGGGC
>BOPP01000042.1:3166449-3208702 GCA_017312745.1 Gryllus bimaculatus
TTTCGTATTTCTCTCGTAACCACGGTCCTCTTGATCTAGAGAAGTTACGCATTGTACATCGAACTCCGTATCAAAGGCCATAACAAACAATAACATATTCGTAAAGAATAAAATATATTTGATTTGATTACTTTCGTTACTCACACTCATTTATGCATCAGTTTCCAGGAGAATGCATTCTTCGTTATTACAGACTAGATTCATTGTAGTTATCATTATTTTTAACAATGGTTTCTAAAGAGAATATTGAAAAGAAGTTTGAAAATAATTTAAACCAAATCCAAACGGCTTCACAATCGCAAAGAGAACAATGAACAAACTAACGCTTTTTAAATACGAACAATTCAATTAATACACAGAGAATTATTTATACGAACATGCGTGCACAAAATCTTTAAGCAACATTTCTGAGAAATATTCTGGGAAATAAAATGAAAACAAAAATCACGTAAAAAAGAACGTTTTCACACAACAGATACATAAAAAGGCAAAGTTGGATTGTTGAAAAGTATTAATAAACGTATGTAAATTACAAACTACCTAACATTCAGTCTTTTTCCTACCAAGCTAACGACCATTGTGGGTTCAGCGTCGAAATAATGACACCATTATTTTCACTGAAGAGGGAGTCTTTTTTGTGTTGACCTGCATGGAATAGCGTCAGGTCGCGACTAGGTTCGACGGTCTTTTGCTTCCCGGGGCCGTTGCAACCGCTGTGATAAATGCGGCGGCAAACTAAACAAATAGTGTATTCCTCCACGTCGTCCGGTCATTCCACATCCGCGACAACAAAAAAGGCCCTGCCACGACGGGCGAATCACAGCACTTTATTCGCCACGGCTCACCTCCACTATCATCCCACATGCTTGCTCTTCACTTGTCTCAAGGGTGGAATGGCAGACGGTCAACCAAACCAAACATTTCCTTGCTCATAACGCTTTGTGAAGGTCCAGCAACGTTTCTGAAAAATTACGTTCTTTCAAAAAGATTTAGTGTATTAGAAAATAATTTAGAATTTATCAGATAAAACATTTTAAATTACACGAAAGTAGCTACTATTGTAAAAAATGTAGAATACATAACGAAGACAAAGAAAACCTTTTTATTAGTTTATTTTACAGCTTAGACCTTGACGCTATAATTTTTAGCTCAATTGTATTAAGTTAATGAATACAGCAGATTTTGTGTCATTTCCTGGAGTCTTTGGTAATAATAATAATAATAATAATAATAATAATAATAATAATAATAATAATAATAATAATAATAATAATAATAATCGATTATAGGCATAAAAGTCTCAGACATAACGAAGAAGTGGGTTTTTAATGATGTATAGAAAAATTTGTGTTACCCATAACGACTAGATTAAGAATTATTGAACCCTTACATCTCAAACACATGTCACGAATAAGGTGTGTTAGAGAAGTTCCAATGGTTTGCCGGATTGGTTTAGATGGTGGGGAGAAACATGATATTTTGTACCAAAAACCATGCTTGTAACGTTGGCTTAACGTAGGGAGGGTGATTCGATAAGGAAAGTGTCGATCTTCAAGCCCTCAATTCTCTCACACAGACACTTACTATGGTTCGTAAGTCTTTCATGAGAAGTAGTATTGGAGAAATAAAAACATTCAATGTAAAAGAAAAGGCCCAAGAACTGTAAATTTCTTAATTGTCACTTAACCTACGGAGTGAGATTAGATGCTGGATCAGTCCCCCCTTCCGAGCCCATCAATACTCAAACCCCATTCACCCTCATTCACTTCGGTGCAGTTTGTGGGGAAATAGTTGAAAAGCATAAAAACAACTTTAAATTTACTGAATCTATTGTAATAGGGTCAGAGAGATCAGCCTCTGAAGGAGTGAATTTTATTTTAAACTGACGTGCGTACAAAAGTTGAATACGATTGAAACAAATATTTTTAGTAAATACACAGTTATAACAAAGGTAGTGCAATAAATGCAGTCTTATTGTAATAGTATTACATCATTTTTTGTACGGAAATATGGGTAACATTATTTCAAGATCAAATTTTAAAGAACACGTGTCATTAAAGAAAAAATCTTCCACCAGCATTGTAGTTTCGGACAAATGCCATTCCATATCCACCCGGGGTGCGATTGATCCTGGTTAAACTAGCGTTCACGAGATCCGAACAATAATATTTGTGAAACGACATTTGTGTTTATACGAATATTTTTAAAACCTTTGAAATAATTTTTCACAATTAAGACAACGGAACGTGTCAATGAACTTGGAATCCCCTAATTTTTATACTCTATTTACTCATTTCATTCATTTGTAACAAACATAATTAGTTTATTGCCATCTGCCCGTTTAAGCCAACAGAAACGACTGTTACCTCCGTACTTTTCAACGTTGGGCTTAATTTGAAACCGCATTACAACACGACCATTTTTTCCCGTACATCCAGTTGGCTCGCGCGCCTTCAAACAGTCCCATTCATTCCGAATGCACGCGGACAAAGAGTTCCTGCCACGCCAAGCGGATCACCGCCCTTTGTTTCTGGGACCCGCCCACCTCTCGCCCTTAGGGAGCCGCAACCCGACGCCCTTATGGGCAGGGCGCGCGCGGGCGCTTCTCCGCCGGAAACCGTCGGCCAGCTCGCAAATAAAAATGGTGCGAATTATCGAACCGGATCGAGTCCTCTAATTGATTGATGGGCGGCCATTAATCGACGGAGGGGCCCCTCTAATAAATCTTCCCGGCACTAATGACGTGTCGCCGTACGCGATGCGGGGAGCTGAGCGGTGTGTGGCGCGGTGCGGTGCGGAGCGCTTTTCTTGTTTTTTTTTCTTCTTTTTTTTCTTTCTTTTTTTTAACCTCCGCGAAAAAGCGTAGGCCATAACTCGACCGAAGTGTAATTAGCAAGTAGCACTTATTACATCAGGGCCAGAGAGGAAGTGAGGGGGGAGAGAAGGGTTGGAGTGTGATCTCGAGGTTCATCCCGGCTCGATTACACTCGTCACCAGGGAATTGTCAGCCGTCGGAGGGGAGCTGGCTGCTCTCGATATCGCGTTGCTCTACTTGTTTGTGATCACAAGAACCTTTACATATTAACCTCGACACGTGTGGTGTTTGGTTTTTTGAGTTGTTCAATGCGTTCTATTGCTTTGGTTAATAAGTAATTAGAATCCTCAGCAGCATTAGTGATTATGAATTCGAATAATATATTATTAATTTGAATGTAAACACCTTCATAACCATATCATCGACTTGGGGTATTGTAAAATTATGAAAACATATTTTTCTTGCAAAAACGGTTTTAATAATTTGAAACTTAATTTGACGATTATTCCATGGAAGTTTTGTTTTATTTTGATTATTTTCGTCTTAGTATCAAACTGTTAAATCCGAATAGTTGCAGTGTTAATGCCAGAAACATTTGATAAACAATTGCCCAAAATTTACGTTTGAAATTTAAATAGTGATTTTTTTACATAATACATAATTATAATTCACACATTAAATATGGACTCAACATATTAAATAGATGAGTAGTTTTACTCAAAAATAAAAACGTTGCTTTCAAATAACTGAGAAGTGCACTTACTCTGACAACAAATATTTAATATTGAATAAAATATTGTGTAATTGAACAAAAATTAATAATACATAAGTCAAAAAATACATTATCAATATTCGTTGTCTGTGACTACGATTAGTCCTTGAGAAGTGAACAAAAATTAAAATATATTGCTCACTTTTTTTTTTGGTTTCAAATTATTCTCAAATACGATATATTGCCATACTAGAGGTTCTTCCTATACTTTCTGAGGAGGGCGACGACGTTCCGTAGGTATGGAATGAAAACAGTCTTCGGAGATGTACAATAATTCTCGCCCTGTAGCTACAATATTTCTGTATTCAAATCACGTGTACGTTCTTATGATCAACACGACAAAACGTAATCTATTCGTTTCTTAGAATGTAATAGGTTCACGCGAAATAATAGGAAACTAGAATCATCTGGTAGACATTTTAACAACGATTTACCAAATATGTTTAAGCAAATTTTTATCATAACGAAAAAGAAGAAACTACGCATCATAGAACTTCGTTTCTAAGTTTCCCTTTAAACAAATAATAAGTTAACTCATTTTTTGAATAAGAATGCAATGGAATATTGAACTTTTTAAACGCGAACTCCGAATGTACCTTTTAAACATTATTTCAAAATATAACTCTCATCATCTTTAGCATGCATTATTTCCTTTCATTTTAATGAAAGTTATTGACTATAATTAAATATTATTGTCTCTAATTTTGATATCTTATACTAATGTAATTACAGCAGTAGACTTGTAGGTTACTGTTTTCATTTTGTTAGTATAATTTTACACTTTCGAATAGTTTTGAGTAGTCATGAATTTAAATATCGATTAAAGATAAAATAAAAAAGACAAAAAAAAGCAGGTGTACATGCAATGATACAATAACATTACGTAGAAGTGCTACACATTAACATTATACAAACGAAAGCAAAAAGGTTTCATATATTATAACTACCTACAGAAGAACTAACTGCTTATTGCACGTAAGATGGAGGGTGTTTAATTAGATGCTCTTATGATGTTGTCAAGGAGTAAACCAATTCACTCATTTGATATTCGTATTGTTCTAATTGTAGAATAAATTTAGTAAAAATGAATCAGTTCTCTCAAAATCATTTTCAAATAGAATCATTGTTCATGTTGTCATGAGTGAACAAATCAAAGATGTTTAATGCTACAATTCATGTCTGACAAATTTATATGAATGACAAACTGTGTACTTCCATTCTACAGAAGTGGATAATTATTTACGAAACATATGTTTAGCCAGACCTCCCTTGACCAAGCGACCTCTCGTGAAGGCAATTGTAGAGACCACATCGTTTCACTAAATTTCCTATCTTTTCCAAATCATAATAGACTATTGATTGATTGGAGAGAACACATCGGTAGCGCGGTAATCCTTTCATTACCAGGTTGTGCACGCCACGAGATAGTCGTTAGAAACGGCTACTTCCCAAAGCACGTACCGTCGACAGCCTGAAGGGGGATCATAAGAGCATACTGTACAAAAATAGAGTCGTTGATTTACGATTATATGGTTTCACTCTGAAGATTTATGGCGTTCCTGCAATTTGTCCTATCCTTTTACGAAGTGATGAAAGAGTGTAGCGAAATTGATACTTGATTTATGTGCTTGCAGTTCTTCGCAATTGCTTGTCTGCAAAATTGGAATGGCCGGTAGACATTCAAAATGAGCGATTTTCTTCTGTCGATGAAGATGGAAAAATTGGTAATGATTTGATTTTGGAAAGCAAACTTGTATTTTTGGTGTGTATTAATGTCAGTATTTGGAGCGTTTTGCTTATAAACATAAAAACAAAAATTATCGTATTTACCTGAGATGCAGCTGGTGTTCACGAAAAGCGATAATAAAATTTCAGAAAAGCAAAACACAATACTTGCAAACGAATTCAGAAGTGAATTAAAAGCATTTTTCTTTTACACTTAGCTGTATTCACAAAAAATACAGAAAATACTTAACCAAAAGAACAAAAATTCTTAATATCATCGTTATTAGCAGAACATTAGTGTCCCCCAGCAGAAAAAATGACACAAAAGGTTTTTCGAAAAAGTGCCATGCACACTGGTCAGGAACAACAGATGAAATATTTTCGTAAAGTACTGTAACTGATAAATAAAAAACTGTAAACACCTCTCACATGGCCGAATGCTATATCGCTTTCCTTAAATATTTGCGCGATTGGAAATTAAAAATAAAAGTTTTGTAATGGACACTGTATTCATCCTACAACATCTTCCTTTCAGCACTTTTCTTTAAGTACAACCAATAATTTGAAAAATTGATCCGTTTCGACTTTTTCTACACTCTTTTGAACTAACGCATTTTTGAGATAGAAAATTAGAAGACTCATTCTAATAAGTTGTGTTGAACCAAAATTAAATAATATTGAATGTGAGTAAATAATATTGCATGTATTTGAGTTATGATTGAAATAATGTGTCAATATTTGATTTTACATGCATTTCTTACGTCACCTAATAGAAATGATGAATGATAAAATTGCTTGTAACAGAACACATATATACAATACTTTAATTCATATTTGTAATAACAATGGGATGTAATAGGAAAGAAAGGAAAAGCAAAGATATGTATTATTTCCCCGCTAGGTAGTTTTATACTTTGAAATTTCTATTAAAAAAACTACACTAAATTCATACATAAACACAAATTTGCAACGAATTCCTGACCACAGAGAAAATAAAATAAGTCGTGAAAGAAAGCAAAGAAAAACTGATCTTCCAAACCGTCCAGTCCGCACACACCTCGAGAAGTACACCGAATTATTGCACTAGCATCCGCTCCACGTCCAATAGCTACCAGGGCGCACCGCACACATCCTCGCTCCGTCCCCAGTATCAACATCATCCAGCCATTGAACGACCCGCCAACGAGCACAGCGCGTCCACCAATCTACTTGTCGCCGCGCGACCGATGGCCTTTAAGCACAGAGCGCTCTCTCGCCGCGCTAGACAAAACACGAACACTGCAAAATCAGCAATAATGACCGCTTACGCAAACGCCGGCTATCCACAGAAATTACACAAATGCAGCGCATCTCGCGAAGTCGGAGAACGCTGGATCTCGCGGGAGACGACGCGAGACGTGCTCGAGCGCGGGAGCTCTTCAGCGAGACTGAAAGGAGCAAAAAAGAAAAAAAAAGAAAAAAACAGAATGCTAGACCCCCCCCATAAAGCAATTTGACTGATAGCCGCCGTCCGTCCGTCCGTCCAGGCGCAAAAACAGAGGAGAAAGGAAAACAAAAGGCAGGATGAAAAATACTCCGCGCTGTTTAACAAATTTACGCCACTGCGCCGTCGTCTCTCCTCTGTGAACTCCCATTAAGGCGAGAAGAGGATTGAAATTCCGTACTTCATTTTCATTTTGTCCTGTGTTAATTTCATCCCCCCACTCGTCTATCCGTCTATAGTACGCCTGGCTGCGACGTGCTTTTGTCTCGCGTTTAAATGTTTCAGTGGGCTCGCCAGGATTGCCAACTAAACGGATAAATCACAAAGCCTCCATGTGCGATTTGTTTGCGTTTGTCTAAGTTTTTTTTTTAGTCCTTTTTTTTATTATACGCAACTTTCAATAGCCAAGTTCTCGCCATTGTTGTGGATAATAAATTTGCTGTTGCGAGGCGCTGCCGTGGAAACGTGGGTGGCTTTGGCGGAGCGCGGTGCACCTGGCAGGAGGCCGTGAAAGGGGGGTGGCGGGGAGAGGGGTTAGGTAGGTGGGGTGGGGCGGTGGTGCGCGCGGGGGTTGGTACGCGACAGCGCGCCGCGCAGTGACTAATCCGCCAAGACCTGAGCTCGGTTATTTCGTGACAAGCCGCACGCCATATTTCCTGATCATAGTCGCGTGGGCCCGCGGGTCGGCTGTTTCGTACGGGGCTTTGTTTGTCCGAGGGGAGGACGGGGTTGGAGGAGAGGAGGAGGAGGAGGAGGAGGACGAGGGGCGCGGAATGGACGAAGCGGGGGGATGATAGCCAGTCATGGAGACGGACAAGGTAGCACAAATTCAGCACGGGAGAAGTGTAGGAAGAGGGAGATAGCGGTGGCTATGAGTTAAGGCAGAAGGTAGAGGCATGCATGAATGCAATTGGGGCAGGAAGGAAGCGGGAGCGGGCGGGGGCAGGGGCGGGGGGCAGGCGGACGCGGGCCAGAATGCGAGAGTGGGGGTGGGCTGGAAGGTGAGGGGTTTGTGGTAGCGGCGACCATGGAATATTGTGAAGAGGGGCGCGAGGTTGGAAACGGGAATTACGACGGGACTGTAGGCAGTGGGAGTTGAGACGGGCGGTCTCCAAAACAGAGGTGGAAGCAGCGGATTTGGGGGTGGGAGTGGGTTGGGGGAGGTACGTGGATGTAGGCGCTCGGCGGTCTGTGAGGGAGGAAGCGGAAGTGAGTTGCGATGAAGAATAAAGGCGGGAAAATCTACATCAGAGGGACATGGCGAGGTGTTTTATGTGCCACTTACGGTAACTAGGAGCGCCTTCTTTACACTGTATAACCGAGAAATAAATAGGGATGCTTTTGATGCTTCTACGGGTAATTTGTTTTTCGACACATCCATGAACTTCTTCTATTTGATAAACAAACGTTCACTGAAAAAGTCTGAGGAAAATTAATACTAAGAGTACATACTATTCGTCAAACGGCTTTTTAAATTTTCATATATAGTATTGTGTCATAATTTTTAACATATTCATATTAAAAATCTTTACGTTTTCCAGCGTATAGTTAAACTGACATGAACCTGTGAATGTTACCTGTAGGAAATTTAATATTTTATTTTTCGTACTTCATTTAGTATTTTATTATCATTTGTGACATATTTTTATGAAATATTACACGAAATATGTTTATTCTTCTGTTTATAGTAATAATAATAATAATAATAATAATAATAATAATAATAGCACAACTAAAATATTGTTCTAGTAGAAAGATAGAAATTCAACTATTACTATAGCTTCGAGAAAGAGTTTAAATAACACTGTTCACTGCAACGCTTCGTTTCCTTAAATAAACAGATTCTGGCGACAATTTTAATTTACAAAGCAGAACATTACTAGAAACAAAAGTAAATGAAATTAGTCTTCAAAACATATTTTAGTTACAAAACAACAATTGCGTTATTTACAAGACAGTGCAGGTGAAAAATATCTAGCCATGGATGACCTAAGACTGTTGTGGTTACAACCTTTTCAGGCGATTCCATTTAATACTGAAATTTAAAAAAATACACACGACACTTTACACATCATTATACGGATAATTTCATCAGATTTGTTTCAATAATTATGATTCAAACTTTCTAGTAAACGCCATTACAAAAATTAGAAGCATAATAATTCGTTTGTATCTGCAGAAAAGAAGAATACGGCATTCAAGTGAAAGTATAAAATAAGTATTAGAGATTTTCGTTTAAAAAATCAGCTTCGTGTGAGTGAGAATAATTTAGCGAACACACTCCGAGGTCAAGACACTGACTTTCAGCACAGGAAACGTTGGACTTGTGCACTGGCAGCCGCCATAAATTGACCCAGTGACGTCATTTGCTCTAAAGCTGTGAACTCAACAGACCGAATCCCGTGAGTCATGACCCGAAGGTAAGCTGCGTGGTTTAGCAGTAATGTATCAGAAAAGCAAGGCATATAAAATGCACGTTAAGTAGTGAAATACGTTAATAAATACGTTAATAATACGTTAATAAATACGTAAATAAAATAATTAATTTTATCCACTATATTTTTCAACCAATTTTGAACCATGTTCAAATGTCACGGTAAAAACAAAACAAGAAGAAATATTAGTAGCGTTTAGTATGCCACCTAGGGTAAGTAATTGTAAAAGTAATTGAATTTTTATATTAGTACGTATACATTGAGAAAACATTTTTCAAATTAACTCATTTTCCATTAGTGAATGAGATCTCTAAGGCTTCAGAAACACTACACAATACTGTTTAAACATGATTATTTGAATAGATTTTGTGAAATGCAGAATGTATATGTTTGTGGAATACGATTAATATTATTTATTCACTTTTATTACTGATTTCTGAATTACCTTGATTAGGAAACCATTTCGATGTACAAATTATCACGTAAAGTTACAATGTGATTTGATCACATTATTAACTGATTTAAGTGAAGGGATTATATAATATTTTTAAAACGCGTCTCTATAATTAGGTGCAAGTTGCTCTGTCTTGTAAATACGATTGCAAATAATTTTCATTTACAATTTCCCTCATCGTGAATATACATTTTTCACACCAAATAGAAAATACGTTACAATTATATAGGTTTTATAAGATTTAAAACAAAGTAATAAGGATTGTAATTTTTACAAATTTATATATTAGTAATTATTGTTGAAAGATAATAAACGAAAAATATTATATTTAGTTCGTTGCTTAATCTTGGAAATTATTGCATTTCAGATGGTTTTAATACGATTCTGTAGAGTTTTGTATTAAAGATTTTTCATTTGCGTACTCACAGGTTCATTTCTGAAACGATAACCTCACCCCGCTCATGACGCCCCGTCGAAAGAGGAGACGGGGGTCCTTGGTTGATCGACACTGCAACGCGAGAAGCCCCCGACCGCCCAGCGTTCACGCGCTGAAAGGTGAAATGATCGCAGATGAACATGTTACACGCCACTGAATTTTAATAATTACCCGTCTCTCGTTCTGGAAATGAGCTCGCCTTCATAATTGCTCCGAAGTTCACCTTGGAGAAGTCTCGATGACGCCATAATCATTTATCACTCCTAATTCCTCCGCGTGCCCTCGCAACCTCCGTTCCCTCTCGCTTTCTTGCTTGGAAGACGCCCGGCGATTGAGGGAAGATCAAACTTGTTAAACGAAAGGGGGAAATCTGGCGGTCCAGATAGTGGGGGATATTGAAGGCCTGTTGGAGGAGGGGGGCAGAGCCGGGTGGACGGAAGGCTCTAGAGTCTAGGGAGCAGGTGGGGGGAGGGGGACCACGGAGCCTTAGAGTCCTGAGGCCGGGAGCCTGGAATTCCGATGATCAAGGATTCGGAGGGACGGGAAGGGTCTGGGGTTTTGCGGGGCTGGGGAGACGGGGGACAGATGGGAAGACAGCGTGTAGAGCGTCCGGGACGTAAGTCCGGGAAGGAGCCAGGGCTAGGAGTCTGGGAGGGCTTCATATGTCACTGCAATGTCTGCCTCGGTTCACTGCCCGGGGTTCTAGGCCCGAGGGTGGCAGACAATTTAACTCTAGCTTCCAAGATAGGCTCGAATTCAGACGCTATCTGGAGGAGAATTCTAGCGGCCGGCTGCTCTGATCGGTAGTTTTCTGAGGTTTCTTCGGTCAATACCAGGCGAATACCGGAGAAGTACTCTACTAGACAGGACACGTAACGCTCGCAATCTTCCTAGTCGTATCCTACCCCTTACACACATTTACATGTGCTACACTACCACACATGCTGAGAGCTTGTCCCGGTTGGGGCGGTGCCCCGCTGGTAGGTGATACGTTGTTGGGGAAAACTCCGCTCTGCGACGGTAGATCTACAACGGACCTCGCCATCCATCCGGAATTAGCCACCTCCAGAGGAAACAAATGCAGTTCACTACACAGGAATACTGAGCTCAGCCGCTGACCGTCCGTAATCACTAGCCGCTGACCGTTCATAATCCACAATCAATTAATCAACCGATGCCCGGGGACCAAGTGTACGGTGATGTGGGGGGTCCGGAGGCCGGTCGCACGACGAGGAATGGGTACTGGAGAGGCCGGGGACTGGACAAAAAGAGTAGAGAGAAGTACGCCGAGTAGCTAAGAAGAATCAGAAGATTAGGCAGAAGAAAACTGTGGGTAATGACTCCGAGGATTCAAATTCCGAAAGCTGAGGAGCTGAACGGGCAGCCCCAAAACTGACGGGCAGACGACAAGGACTTCACCAGAATGCATGTTAAATCAGAATGCGATTGACACAATGACGGAAAACTAATTGGGAGGGGAGTGGCGAAGGTGAAATATAAAAGACGTGATCAAAAGTCCTATCAACAAGTTTTTGTGAAGAGACATAATAGAGAAAACGAACGGAAACCCATAAGATCAAAGTGATGCGCCAAGAACCAACGTAACACTAGGAGAGCGCCACGTTAGAAAAAGATAGTCAAAACCGATGAGGAAAACCGTGTTATCGGATGTTTAAGGAACCCACAAATTTCAAATGACTGTAGCGGATATATAACGAAGCGTGGCAACGAGAACACACGTAAACGTCGGAATATAGTGGAAGAGGCCGAGTCACACACCGCAGGGGAGGGGCGGAGGGGGGAATTAAGTGGGAGGACAGGAATCCGCGTGCGGCCGGGCGAATTTCTTTTTGCGCGCCACGTGAGATCACGCCAATAATAAAGTTAAATTACCGCCGCACGAAACGATTCAAACCCCGCTCACACGCCTCATTAGTTCTCGAAATCAAACAGCGCAGCCACCCACGTGCTGGGGTCGAGGGCCTGGCGGGCTGCCCCGGCGGACTGGATGGCCACCGCCGTCGCCAGTGCCCGGCTCCTCGCCTCCGCCTGCACCTGCACCTCCGTCTCCGCCTCCGCCCTCGCCTGTGTCGCTGGTTCCTCTCCGCCAGCACCTCGCCACCGCAGCCTCCACCACCGGCGCCTTAACTTTCTCTCCTTCTCCACCTCCTCCTTCGCGTCTGCATACGTCTCCAATCTTTCACCCCTCCGCCACCCCTCTCCCACCCCGCCGTCTCCAACGCCGTTTCCACCTTTGCCTCCACCGACCCTCAATTTTTTTCACCGCCCCCGACTCCGCCTTCGACTCTGCCTCCGCCTCCATTCTCCCTGATCTTCGCCTCCTCTCTCCCACCCCGCCGTCTCTAACGCCATTTCCACCTTTGCCTCCAACGACCCTCAATTTTTTTCACCGCCCCCGACTCTGCCTCCGTCTCCTTTCTCTCTACCCTCCGCCTCCTCTCTCCCTCCTCCGCCGTCTCCAACTCAGTTTCTACCTTCGCCTCCACCGTCCCTCAACTTTTTCAGCGCCCCCGACTCCGCCATCGTCTCTGCCTCCGCCTCCCCTCTCCCTGCCCTCCGCCACCTCTCTCCGACCCCGCCGTCTCCAACGCTGTTTCCACCTTCGCCTTTACCGTCCCTCAACTTTTTTTCTCAACTTCATTTTTTCCCTCAATTTTGCCACGCCCCTTCTTCCACCGTTCTCCGTGTCTCTGCCCTCGCCTTCATCCCCAACTCCTCCGACGCCATCGTCTCCCCTCCAACGTTGCCAGTGCTGTAGCTGCAAACGCCGCAACGGCCACCATTCCTTCTGTCGCCGCTGCATTCAAATGCATCCACGCCTGCGCCTTCGTACCCGTCTGTGCATCCACCTTCGTACTACTCTACGCATTCGTCATCACTCGGACTTAAACGCTGCCTTCCCGTCTTCGCCTTCGCTTTCACCTTCAACTATGCCCCACTTCGGTCTCCCCTTCTTCTTCGTGCTCCCCTTCAATGCATCACCGTTTCCCCTTTGCATTCATGTTCAAGTTCGCCTTCACATCTGCCTTCACATTTGCCACCTCGCTCCCACTTATCCTCAGCCTCTGCCTTCGCCTTCGTTCCTGCATCGCCCGCCACCACCGCCGCCAACACCACAACCACCACCACCTCCACGACCTCACTACTACCAGCAATATCACCATCGTCACAGCTACCACCACCTCACTACCATCATCAAAACCACCATCGTCATCACCAGCACCACCCCACCACCACCACCACCTCCACCACCACCAGCACCATCCACCACCACAACACCAACACCAAACACCAACACCACCACCAACACCACTACCACCAACACCAACACCACCGCTTTACCAGATCTAATACCACATCGTCAACCGCACACCACCATCAACGTCACCATCGTCACTTTCACCACCATCACCAGCAGCGGCGCCACCTCCACCGGTGCGTCTTTACAGGTGCGCGGAGGCGGAGGTTTACGAGGCGCGTGTGCGCTGTTAAGTTGCGCTCCGTAGGCTTTCGCTCGCCTTATTTACGGCGGAATTATCGCGCAGGTTGACTTCATTATTTTATGGACAACGCACTGAAGAGATGTTCGGCGCGGAAATAAACTGCAGTGAAAGCTAACTAGCGGTAACTTAGGATGTGGGCGTCGGTGGACGAGATCTCCTCGTGCTCCGGTGCGTGACGGAGGGAGGCGAGGCCAATTCTTTCGAGCGAGAGTGCAGGAAACTTTAAAATTGTTCGATTGCCGGAGGAAATGTTTAAATTTGCGTCGTTCTCACTACTTCGGCTTTAATTATGTTTACGTCCGGTGAAAATTAGAACATTTATAGTTATTAATAATGTAAAGGATTCGAAGGACGTTCACTGTGAATCAGAGTAAGTGACGTGGAATAAATTAAACTTGTACTTATTTTCTGAAGTGTAAATGTTTTTTTTTTCAGTTCTGAACGATACGGACACCCAATTACTGAATGAGCACCCGCAGAAGATAATTAAAGTACTTCAAACAACAATTTTTGTCGAAAGATGGCACTCATTCATTAATTGTGGTGATTGTGAGTATTAAAGAAAACGAGAGAACTGGTGGTTCTTCAACAAAAGCTATTTCTGCCAAAATCTCCACCCCGAATATCTAGATCGATTCCAAACTGTTTCAATACACACCCTACAGCCGAGAAAAAATGATTACTAGAATGAAGATCGTTTTGGATCATTGTCAAAGTTGGATTGTAGATCATCTGAGAAAAAAGATTTCTTTACCAAATGTAATATCTCATTTATATAACCATGTAATATGTGGTTACTCACAACCAATAAAAGGTCATCGTATTAAGTAGATATCATATTTTTATTCCACATCCATATATCATTAATAAGGTAACTCAAACAAGATAACTAAGATAATTTTCAAGGCGCTAAGATAATTTTCACGAAGAATTTCCCTTCCAGTAAATCAATTACATATTTCAAAATTTCGTTATGCAATTCACTGGATAATTTGTTTTCGACAATCCTAATCACTTAAAATACTACAAACATTCAAAACGAAATATAATTTACTTTCTCTATTTCAAAAATTGAATAACATCATTTAAAAAAACAGTATTAGGTAAGCATAATATCGAAATCAAAAAGACTTTCCTTTTTTAAGCGATACCACTCATCAATATAATCGTTTTCAAAATGTTTCTGTTGGATGAGTTCAATGAATTTCTGTTGCAAATGAAATAGAAAAGTATACTTATAAGGAATTCAATGTTAAATGCGCATTTTGTCATGCACAATTTTCACCTATGAGTAGCGATACAATCTACATCAGAATCCTATTTTCATTGATCCTTTGAAATGATCAAGCAAATTTAATTTAGGGTAATGGAAACACGTGAAGTTTATGAAGGAGACCCATATTTTGCGAATGGTTACTTCCGCAAACTGCTCACGTAAGCGGCTGATTTCGACGTCAATTATGAAACCACCAAAGAGAGAGGTCAAGGACCTGGTCGTTCAGAACGACAGCTCAGAACAGGTGGATGGCGGTGGCAATAAAAGCGGAACTAACTGGAACGCGTAAAAAAACTCTATTACGCTTGCGCCTAATGTTTGATTCAGAGTTCTGACGCCGGAGAAGCATCGGTTGCCACCCAGGATCCAGCAATATGAGAGAGTTTTTGCACGGTGAAGCGTAACAGCAAACGACAGTTCTATCGATCTTTTGCACATGCGCAGTCGAGTTTTACCTGACTTTTGTGACTGCGAATGCGCAGAAGGTCAAAAGTGTACACGCCGTGCACACGCCGTGCACACGCCGTGCACACGCCGTGCACACGCCGTGCACACGCCTGGTGCCCATGCCGTGCACATGCCAGTGCCATGCCGTGCACATTTGCGGATGCACACGCCGTGGCAACACGCCGTGCCATGCCGTGCAATGCCGTCTGCCCACTGCCGTGCACATGCCGTGCCACACGCGACGACGAATGTGCTGCGCTGTGCAGCAAAGTCTCAATTAATTCCTCCGTTACGTCCTTCTCAGTCATTGCAGCTAGGCTTGGGACAGTTGATGCACTTCGTAACCATTGCGTCTAGTGATACCTTGTTAACACCATAGCACTCGCGCTCACCCACGAACGGCCAGAACCACGACCCCGGCCAGAGAAAAAGAAAGAAATTTGAGAGAAACGCATAATGCCACTGCTCGAGAGAGTAATATTTTACTAGCAATAACCTGTTAATAATATACGCTTCTCCGGTCGCAACAGTGTAGCTTGGTGCTATTTTAGCGACGTCTCGAAGCATTGTTTGCGAGAGAACCGACTGGAGGCGAGGAAGAGTTAATTCTTCGGCCGGCGGTTCCGGAACGAGGACGTTTGTAACGAACGTTAATGTGGAGATGGAATGAGGCTCGAAGCGAAGCGAACGGTAGAGGTTGTAACAGATCGCCTCAAGGCAGGTCAGGGCAGGCGAGGACCATAGCGAAAATGTGACGAGAAAAATAATGCATGAAAAGAGCACGCGAGATT
Organism: Gryllus bimaculatus; assembly: GCA_017312745.1. Taxonomy (NCBI): domain Eukaryota; kingdom Metazoa; phylum Arthropoda; class Insecta; order Orthoptera; family Gryllidae; genus Gryllus; species Gryllus bimaculatus. The sequence continues at coordinate 3,182,608 of BOPP01000042.1, forward strand.
GAATGCAAGACGGATGGCATGGCTCCAGCTGTAGGAGTCGGGGAAAAGGAAAGAAAGGTGTAATCATGTGAGTCACCGACGAGAAATGTGGTAATAAGCGACAATCAGACTGAAAAAAAATAGCAAAGGTTGGAAGGCAACAAACGAGAACAACAACGAGATGCAAGAGCATGCTGAAAGAAGAAGAAGAAGACGACGGAGAGAGAGAGAAAAGGGAGGGTGTAATGGTAAAGAAGCAGCAAACAAGGGGGACAAGCAAGCGAGGAAACAAAGCGGCGAAAGTGGGTTACGAGTGATGACGCAGACGGAGAGAAGAGTATAAAGGGGAGACGATTGGGAGCAGGACAAGAAGGAAAGGGGATTTTCTACGAACGGAATGGTGTGTGGAAACATTGTATACGCTTGTAAAAAGAACATAGACTGGAAAAAAAAACACCTGTAATGCTGAGGGCGGGAGTTAACAACGGTACACTTAGTGTCCTCCTGCGGATGTAGGGGGCGAGATCCTAACAATGGAATTTACAGGAATGTTGTTAGTTATGGAGGAAACGAATAAACGCATGTGGATAATAGAACGGATCTAAAAGACCTGTAGTGCCGACGGCGGATGTAGCCGCTGTGGTCCAAAGGCGAATTGACATCGTCGTCTGCATGCGCCCGACGCGCGCGGGCGGCCGAGTGAGCAGCATGTGCGCGTGGCGACGTTGCAGCGTTGGTAGCGGAAGTGCGATATGTGGTAGGATGCGGTGCGCGCGGTGGTGGTGATTTTGTGTGCGGTGGTGGGCGGCGGTGCGTTGGCCGTGCGTGCGGGTGGCAGTCACGGCGTACGGCGGACGGCGTGACGCGGTTTAGACGCAGGTGACGGCAGGTTTGACGGCAGTGACGGCGGTACGCAGTCGGTTGGCGCGGTGTTGCGGCGGCCGGGATAGAGAGGAGGAGGCGGAGGGGCCCGCGCCGTGTTGCATAAGCGCAGTTAGCGGGCAGCCGACATTCGCGGAACGGTTAGTAAGCGGACAGGTTGGCGAGTCGGCAGGTGCATGTCCCGAGGCGGTGGCCGCTGCCCGCTTCCCGGGCAAGCAGGCAGGCAAGCAGGCAGTCAGGCAGGCCGGCAGGCAGGCAGGCCGCGCGCTGCATACAAACGACGCCCCCGGCCGTCGAGACGGCTGCCTCGCGGCCTCGGCCCCGAGCTCGACGCCCGGCGCAGCGCCCTACCATTGCTGTGCCCATAGATTTTCCTCCGTGGGCGTTCGCTTGCCCGTCTGAATGGATGGTGCAGACGGAATGGCGACAGCCCATTTCCGCTGCAGTTGACAGTCGATAAACTAGAAGAAGAAAGAGAAAAAGAAGAAGAAGAAGAAGAAGAAAGAGAAGAAGAAGAAGAAAGAGAAGAAGAAGAAGAAAGAGAAGAAGAAGAAAGAAAAGAAGAAGAAGAAAGAAAAGAAGAAGAAGAAAGAAAAGAAGAAGAAAGAGAAGAAGAAGAAGAAGAAGAAGAAGAAGAAAAAGAAAAAGATGAAGAAGAAGAAGAAGAAGAAGAAGAAGAAGAAGAAGAAGAAAAAGAAGAAAGAGACAGTCATACGTGTTCCTCGCAGCGATATGAAGCCATCTTTCCCCGTCAGTGACATCCTGTACCCGTCTCCAGGTCCCCTGTACCCCCATCAAATGTGCTCACCTTCGTAGATTTGCCTCTTTCAAACAAATGATTAGAGCAGGTGAGTGGCTTTAAGCTGAATTTCTATAGGGTTGAGTAAGACAAAAAAACGCAGATCATTAAGAACAAGAAGAAGAAATTTAGAACATAACTTAATAATTGTGAAGGATTTTTTAGTGTTTATTTCCCTTCTCAATAAATAGATAGATTGCAGCGTAGGAGATGGTTTGTTTTCACAATACGATTGTGGTGTGAAAGGCACATGAAATTTACCACGTAAGCATCTAACGTATAATTATTCATCATTTCATGAAGGCAAGCATAAGTTCTCTACACTTCGTTGCCAGCATCCCCTAAGGGATATGCAACAAAAAAGAAGCAGAGGATTCTCCGTCTGCACAAGGTCGTTAAGTTCTGTGCAGAGCAGATTAAGTCAAGTGCCTCGATGGTTCTTTTAAACGTCGTAAAATGATGGCGAGATGATGATGGATCTATTTGCAGATTAGAATAAATACGTATAAACTCACGTGTGTATGGCATAACAAGGCAACTTAGAACGCTTACTGATTTTCTGATGTGATTATAATTCAAGGCCTGTAGCTACCCGAATACTGAACAATGTACCTCATTTTTATTTTATGAATCTGACAATAGAATATCATCTCTGTGCTACATAATGTTCTTATCTATGTGAGGGTAGATAGTTTTTTTTTACTATTTAACCCATTTACAAAGTTTAATGTTTCTGAATCCTATATTTAAAATATATTATTTCAAAAAATAAAACCCCTGGAAAATTTCACGTTGCCCAAATTTCACAATGCACAATTATTTTATTTTTCTGTTGAGTTATGTAGGGGTATTCCTGCCCTTGATGTTGATTTCCATTGTTTTCACATCAGCATTTTCTTGGGATTCTCTCCTTATCTGTCATCATTTCTTTTTCTGTATATCAGATTTTTTGACAGCTCTGATATTAAATGAACTTATAAATTTACATGGTGCCACAGAATGGCACAGATATTTCTCGTACTGGACAGTTTTCTAATTCCTTTTGTCAAGACTAGCATTTCGATATTGCCTCACCCTCGTCCCATCTATCTGCTCCTAAAACTTTTTTCACATTTTATCAATTTTTTGAACCCCTAATAGAACAATGAAGTATAAGATTAAAATATTATTGTAGATGTAACAACACTATCCTATATGCAAGTATTTATCGAAATATTTGGAACCATTCTTCGAACAATGTTGTTTAGCGTTTCTCAAAGTGCGAATTTTTAGATAAGTTTCACAGTCACACAATCATTTACACTTACAAATGAAAAAAAATGAAAAAATATTGCCCATAATACAAATGTTAACAAGTTGAGAAAAATTGGAAATGATATACAATATTTGTGTGATTTTTGTCAGTGCATTTAACACTATCCATGCCAAAAGGTTTCTCCTCCAGGAGACACTGCCGTAAATACCACTTATCGTGTGGGTGAGTTGATTTGCGTTGCTGGCGTGAAGCTAAGGGCTATGACAGGGGTAGAAGTGTTGAATGGCTGAAAAATCGATTAATATTACTACTGGTAGGGCCTCCCAAACTGTACAGGCATCGGCGGAGGAGTCAGATGAAGGGATGTCTTTCGGCCTTTCGGTCCCTTTCCACATCCTGACACACCCACGTCCCGCCCTACCCCTGCATCCAATACCGCTCCCCTCTCCTCACCAGACACTCTTGTTGCTAGGTGGCATCTATTTCTAGTGTAACACTGCTAAACCATACTTTATGTCATTCTTTTTTTATCGATTTTACTTGACATTTCTTGGTCCCTTGCATTTTAGTATTGGTTCATATTAGATCTCGAAAGTTAAGGTGCCATTTATCTTTTTTCCTTCGCTGTTATAGTACTTTCTTCTTCTCTTGTTACTTCTTTTATCGATTTTACTTGACTTCTCTTGGTCCCTTGCATTTTAGTCTTGGTCTCTATTAAGTCTCGAGGGCTAGTGTGTCAGTCATCTTCCTTCCTTCGCTGTTCTAGTAAGCTTCTTCTTTTCATACTACTCTACTCTCCAACTTTCTTTGTCTTCTTCATTTCTCCTAAAGGGGGAGTAAACCCCATACAAATTCCGGTCCTCCAGGTTGAGGTTTGAACGTTGGGATAACAGTCCTTCTCCAGAAAAAAAGAACTGTCATAAACTCGAAAAAAATTTGGCATTGATCATTCGAGACGCCAAGGTTAAACTGAAAGGGCCGTAGTGTGGCATAAGAAGAAGTAGAAGATGAGAGAGAAGAAGAAGAAGAAGAAGAAGAAGAAGAAAATGATGATGATGAAGTTGCCAAACCATTGAAGATAACATCTACAGCTACTTGAGAAAACAGTTTGGGCGTTACTAAAAATACAAAATTTTGACCTCATATTTATAGAAAACCTTCGAGACTGAAAACTTTCATAAGTAATTATAAGAAGCATTTGTAGTCAAAATTCAGTAACATTTTAAAAGGTAATGTAAATATAGAAAAAAATAAAGAAATTGGGGCAGTTTTTAAGAAAGTTTTGTTCCTTAAAATTGCCTTTATTTCAAGCAAAATTATGCGAAATTAAATCATATTTATAAAACATTTTCAAGTGATATTTTAAGATCTACATTTGAAGAACAAATTTCATTCATAAGAACTACCTCTATCTTTATTGCGGTAGTTGTAGAAAGTCGCAGAAAAAAGTTTTTAATTTTCAAAAATTCAGATAATTTAAGATTTTATCATTGAAATAGCAGTGTAAAAGTGCTTCAGAGCAACATTTATGTTTCTATAGCTCATTATCAATCATTGAAACAAATTCAGGAATGTCTCTTCATAAATATTGCATGAACGCCATAAAGCCAGAAACATTAAAAATTTGTAAAGGGGGCATTTCAAATGCTCCTTAATCAAGAAAAGATCTATAAGAAAATCTATTTCATTGTTCAGTGTCACGTTCAAAGGATACTAATAGTACACAGTAAAGTTACAGCTGTTTCGGTTGTAACATGTTACGTGTTTTTGATAAAAAAAAGTAATTTTCTAAAAGATTTTTAAAATCTAAAACTTTGCAGTTTAGAAAAGTTTTGAATGATAAAAATCTGACACATATGTTAGATACTGGTTTTTGTGCTCGGTTACCGGGCTGTCAATACAGCACACCGACGACATCTGTCGGCGAGATTCAGTAGTATGACTCAGGTGTTCAACCGCATATGCTGGATCTACCTCACATGCCTCTTGTTAGAAAGACCTGCAAATATTTTCCCTCCCTCTACTAAAAATACTGTATCACACGAAGATCACTAAATCATTTTGTTAACATTCACAAAGTAAACAGACATACTCACGAATTTTACCACATTTTGCGACAGTTTAATAGAAAGGTAGCATAACAAAATAAGCGACTACTTTGAAAACTTCAAATGAGGTCAAATGGGAATTTTTAGAAAAATGAACATTCGGTGATAGGAATAACATTGACAGAATAATGTTTTCTATTAATATCTGCTAGGATACTGTGGATCTCAGTGTGTACGTGAACGGTTAAATAGTTTTCAAATAAGTCTGCTTCAGTTACTCTCTCTTGTACCCGAAAGACGTGACGTATGAAACTGCAAGACCACTGATCCCAAGCGAGTTGCACGACCGAAATTCCGAACGGAACAGGTTGCTCTGCGGCCGCCTAAGGGGCGAAATTTCAGCAGAGCCGGCACCAGACGCACGCGCCAGCGCCGGTCGCGCGCCCCACAAGCCAAGCAGAGCGTGTAGCGAGGCCGCCCGGCGCCATGCAGCCAGAGACACACGGAAAAGTCAGTCATTGTAATTTATGATGGAAGAGAGGAAAATACGATTGGAGTTTTAAAGTTTGAGAATGGCAGGTTACTTCTCTTGGGTGAATATAATATTTAATATTAAAATTTTTATGTAAAAATGGTTTAAAACAATCGACGAGTTCAAAATATTTTTGTACAGATAACATGTTAACTGAAATGTGTGTTACGCTTATGACAAATTAATAACAAAAATGGTTAAATGTTAGACAATAATAATAATAATAATAATAATAATAATAATAATAATAATAACAACCAATCGAAGTGACTCAGTGAATAGATCGTCACAGTCGGGAGGCACGGGTTCGAGCCCGTGCCGGTCATCGTGACAGGGGTATTCCTGGTTCCTCGGTTATACAGGCGAATACTTGGATGATTCAAAAAGGCAACGATCATCTATCATCATCGTTATCATCATCCTATAACCTCGTAATTCATAATTCCCCTCTTACAACCGTATTTGTCAAATCAACCTTTGAACATTTGTGTTACTCACAGCAGTAAAGAGTAGAAAATGGGACTACAAAACGTTGTATGTTTCAGATCTCTCTTTCCGGCCGCCTCAAGCAATAAACAGCTCGTTCGAAAATCATTCAGGTTTCAGCCTTGATATATAAATAAAATTAATAGTAACCTGCAGAAGCAAAATTGCTGCTGTACAAAATCACACAAAATGATTGTACGAAAAGTAATACGGATACTGGTAATGAATAACGAATAATATATCCATGTTTAATTCTGCAATAAATTAAATATTTTAACAAACAGGAATCTTGCTGTCGCATGACGTCAGCTCTGACGTAAGAAGTGACACACTGGGTATGAGAAATCAGTCGGTTTGCGCCTTACAAGAATAGGTTGAACAGCACAATGAAAAATTGGCACTTTTAGTCCACATGGAAACTTTCATTAATTTTGTATTTTTCCCCCAAGTTCCTGGTTATGTAACGATACTAAAGATATCCCTAAAAAAGGCGGAGGCTGCTTTTTTTTTAAGTTTCTGCGCGCATTGGAAATTAGAAATATAAATTGTAATAACATTGTTTATTAACACTAATACAGCGCACTCTAGCAAAGAAGTAATGACTAATCCATTCAATTTTTTCCCTTCAGCCACTGCCGATCGTGTGTCAAAGGCTGGGATGTGTTTCCGGGGAAATCTCTTGAGTGCATCCTGCTGTTAGTTTTCTTCTCTCCTGCCGAGGTAATCTCCTTTCACTTTTCGTTACCTGAGACCGCATATCTCGACTGTGTCCCGTTTCATTCATCCGTGGAAGGAGTAAAAATTTCAGTTGAGTCCACATTCATAAGCAGTGCATACAGATATTCTCGTACCAGTAGTTCAGAGAATGCCTTGATCACAGGTGAATATGGCAGAAACTTTGGAATTGTGTATGTTAAAATCAGCGAGCTAAGATGATGCTCGTGATAGGTGACTTCATGTTTTATTTCCACACACTTTTAAGCGGTGATTTGAAACGTTGGCAATGCTCTAAAAAAACACGCAAATGTTTTTCGAGAACAGACAGAAATGGATTAATTATAATCTATCAGAGTGTCTCTAACCAGACCATGGGCAATGTAGAAACCAATCCTCATACTAAGGATTAATTGGTTCATTCATTTACTAATGATTCCCAATGCATCAATTGCAAAAATCATTAGCCCCGTAAGTGTAGTGCACGTTCGTATCGCATGAAGAGGTATTGATTTCCCACCACCGGGTCCCATCTCCCCAGCCAGTCCCATCTCCCCAGCCAGGACAAGCTCTTAATTTCCCGACCGGCCTCTCGGCATATACGGTAGTGCAGTGAATAAGAGTGAGTATAAGAGGTTAGGATAGGACAAAGAAGAGGAAAGAAAGATCGCACGAGGTCCGTGACCCATTTGTTAGAGTACTGCTCCGGCATTCACCTGGTGCCGATCGGAGAAACCACGGAAAACTACCGATCAGAGCAGCCGACCGCTTCAATTCTCCTCCAGACTGCGACTGAGTTCTACTTAGCTGACAAGCTAGTACTTAAAATCGTGCCACCGTCGCGACTCAAAGCTAGGACCTCCAAGTCTGAGGGACTGTCGTATTCTCCCGGTACAAGACCTCGGGAATCATACATTTCATTCTAAGGACGAAAACAGGGACTCTTCGGGACTCGAAACTAGGACCTCCCGGTCAGAGGGACAGCAGTTACATCAGTTGATGCCCTGAGCCATCTCTTCCAGTTCCAGACTACGAGAAACATAAATCTACCCTCAAGAAGGAAAACAGAACGGAATGGAGTCGGGCTGTGCCTTGGGGAGGTGGGCAAACGACTTGGGCAAAGTTGACCGCGCGATGCTGTCGGCATTCGCCCGTTTCTCGTTTCCTTCCATTTCGCGCCTGTGCGCCGAGCAGGTGGGCGGGCGGGCGGCGCGGCCTGCAATTATAACCGTGGAGGTCTGGCGCGAGACGAGGCCGGGCGTTGCAAGTTCGGCAACGCGCCGCTTCACGCCTCGTGATTAGCGCCTTCGGCAGGGAGATTGCCGGTTTTTGTAAATATTGATTTCTCGCGCCGCGCGGGCGTTTTCGTTAGACGCACGCGATTCCGTGCGGCCTTCGGGCGTCAACTATTTTTGGACCGAATGAGTGACGTCCGACGGGCCGGGTGGCCTAGGCGGGTGGAGGGGGGCGCCGACTCAGATTTGGTCGGAAAGTTTTGTGAGGTTTTGATTGATTGGTTTGGGATTCTGCACGCGTCAAGAGCTAAGATCATTAGTCCCGTAAGTATAGTGTTGGTTCAGATCGCGTGACGTTGTGGTGGTAGATGGTGCGATCCGACGCCGACCCAAACGTATTCCCCAGCCAAGTATCTCCTAACAGCGAGGTACCGCCCCCGCCGGGACAAGCTCTAAGCTCCCGACTGGTTTCCCGGGAAGTGTGTAAGTGTGTTTAAGTAAAGGGTGAGGAAAAGACAAGAAACAGGAAGGAAAGACAGCGCGAGCTCCGTGCCTGGTTGTGCTGTTCCGTATTCAATTGTTGCTCGGATAGAACACGGAAAACTACCGATCAGAGAATTCGGCAGCTAGAATTATTCTCCAGACACCGCCTGATTTCGACCTACTTTGAGCTAGTATAGAAAATCCTGTCACCATCGGGACTCGAACCCTAGGACATCGCGTTCGGAGGCACTGCAGTAACTTCAATATCCATGCGCCGAGATTGTTCTTTGGAGTTTTGGGTGTGTTGATACGGGTGACATCCGCATTGTTCCGATTCCACCGCCGAATTCAAGGAATTAGGTTAAGGGTTGACACATGTTGGGAAGAATTACTTGAAGGATAAAAAACACCATAAAAATAAGTGACAAAGGGGCAATTTCTAGTAGATTATTAAAGTTACAAGTCGAGAAAATTAAAATGTGTTCTTTATTGCTGCGGTAACCTAATTACCAAAATATTTCTAAAACTCTTCTCTAAAAAACTCTAATGGGAAAAGTGTCAATGATTATTTTTTTCAGGAAGTAAATGGAGATTACACGTATACAAGTTTTTGGAGTCTTTCATCGGTAGTCACCTTTCCGAGGAAATTTACATGATGAGAAAGCAGGAATGATGAAGATACACTATTTACTTTGCTTTCGCTTCCAGTCTTATACGCAAATAACATTTAACACTCTTTTTATTCGTTGAAAGAACCCATTGATACGTTAACCATCTTGTTACATTGCAGTACTTTCCTTCGAGAGGAGCATAAACCCAAGAACCAGACCTGTTGAATCGCGCGCTCGACAACTGGCTGGCTGAAACGAGCTGAAGTCATAGACGTGACAAGGCTGGGCCTGTCCCTTACGAGCTCTGCCGTTAGAAACGGGGTTGGTCGTTGCGTTTTAAAATACGGAAAGTTTTTTCCTGTCATTCTCCATAAAATTAATTTTATTGCTAGAAATTAATAATTTTAGAAAATATTATATTTTAATTTATAAGTAAATATATAATTAAGTTATTATAAGTTGTTACAGTTTACACAACGAAATGAATAAAAAGGGTAGGATCATTGGTGATAATATATAATTAATTAATATAATTAATTAATACTGGTCAATGCAGACGAAATCAGATTTACTAAAAGGACCCTTATCAATTTCCGCGCATTTAAGACGTCGTTTCCGAATGTATTTCAGAGTTATATGAACAGTTTTGTGAATACTCGTAAAAACTATTACAGGAGAAGTATAAAACTAGTGATGCTACAGAATGTCACAGTCTTTCTCTGACTAGTTAGTTTTCTAACATGTTTAATCTGAGCTTTTTGGTTCCCCCCCTCTTTCTAGATGTTATCTATCGGCGCCCAAAATACATTTTTGAAAATTAGGGGTAACACTGAAAATCAGATCTAATCCTTTAAACGTGTACTTTACTAAACTCTTACTATTTATTATTTGAAGAGAAAAAATTAGCCGTTTTTGAGAAATGGTTGAAAATGTCACATGGAACCAGTTCAAAAAAATTGAGGATTATTCATTTTCGTAAAACCCCCACGAATCTCTGGTACGAATACAAAGGCTCTGGCGTATTCACACAACTGAAGGAGGGACGGATGGATGCATGATGGAGCGATCGGATGAACGGATGGACGGATGGACGGAACAGAGGAATGGACACAACCAACCTGACGGTCATTTTGAAAAGAGAACCCTTTAATATTGTGTCAGGGCGACCTCAAAACGTGTAATTCCGTTGAAATTTCGAAAACGATTGTCTGCAGCTTTACACAACCGTTACTATACTACGTAGAGTAATTCGTAAATTGAACAATGTCAAGGAGTAATCAAACTCAACATTACATGAAAAACATAATCTTCACATTAGTCCAGTTAGTCACTCGAGTAAACTATCAGTCTCTAGATGTTAGTAATATTTTAATTGTACAATAAACATTTAAAATAATCTCTCATCTCTCTACTTTCTAGGATCTGTATCTCTCATACACATCCGACTAATTCTGATTTGGATTCCCGGAAGGAAGTGGACCAGTGTATGTATGTACTTGGCGCGGCAGCCCGTGCAGGGACTCAGGCCTACCGGCGACGTCCCTGCTTCGCGGCCATGGGTTAATGGGGTGCGTGTGGTTAGCATGTAAACATCCCCATGCCGTACTTCGGTCTACTCAACCTGAGAAGTGAATTTTCTCATCATCACATAGCAACATATACTGGGACATTGCAAGGAAAACGTACACTATATTCTTGGCTGGTCCGGGAATCCAACCCGGGGCCGCCTAGCGGAAAGCGCGCGCGCTGACCAAAAGCTACCCATGATCTCCCAGTGGGCCAATAGATCAATTGTAATAACGGTTGCATGACATCAGTCATCATCAGTTCGAACCAACTGACTCTAACCTATTTTATTTCAGTTAAAACCTTTTGGCTCCGCGTCATTTGGTAGCCATTATTGTTTTTCTCACAAGGCGACTTCTACTACTGTTCCTTGCCCTTCCATTCTGAACCTGAAATAATCTACGTATACTTAACCGAACGACCGAAAACTGTCTGCCTGCGGCAGCCTGCTGCCACTCATCAAAGTAAAACACGATTATGATTTGTATGTTTAACGTTCGTAAACTCCTCACCTAAATTTGTTACAGGAATGTTGATGACAGACGCTAAGAGTCGGGAAATTGCTGGGTGCCTCCCCGGTCCACGCAGTATTTGTGAAGGAAATTTCCATCATCAAAGGATCTTCCTTTGGTTGAGTACTTGGCGCGGCGATTGCCGAATTATGAAAATCAAAGGCCCGTGATAGATCTCTTATGTCATTCTTTTGTTTGGGCATACTGGGATTTATGCATCCTGACTGGCGGCTGCGATAATACCAAATAAATTCCGGCACGGAGGTACAGTCCTTAGAGGTAAAGGCGACCAATGAAACGAAGAGTAGGTGAAAAGAAAACAATTTAATGAAAAACAATAAATGCTGCTGATCGAAATTAAACCCAATATTGCTAAAATAAATTGCATCATGATGCTTTATCATAAATTACATGACAGAAACAGGCTATCTGAGTATATGTAAAATTGATAAATTTCAGGAAAATAATAAATTATTTGAGAAGATGTTTTAGATTGTAATATTTCTTTCTAAATGTTCAAACTGTGTGCATTGTATTATTATTATTATTATTATTATTATTAATTCAAGAGTAAAATATCATTGCATTGCATTACATCATTGCTAAATGTTACACCATGTTTACTATCATAAGAACTATCCTCTGCGATGTGATATACGTTGATGTAATATAAAGGATCTGCAATTTGATATAAAAGAAGTTGTGACTATGAAAGGCAACGAAAGTCGCGAATGGGGGTATATAAAAATACTTCTATGAGTTTATTTGAAAAATAGGAGATTTGGAATCATTAAACCTATTTATGAGGGATTTATGTTTTCGATCACATATTCCTCTTACAGGCTATATACAGAAATGAACAGTATACGACCTTTTTAAGTCAGTAAATTTCAGACCGCAAAGAACGACTACTGGCAGCATGGCATTGAAATAAATTTGTCTCATTCATTCATGACCGTTCTAAATATTGAGAGTTACTTTATTTGTGTTCTAACATTTGTATCAAAACACAATCAGTGACAATTGCACGTTCATACCAATTATAAATTTGGTACCAAGACGTTGTGTGTAATAATGATGTCATAATATGCCACACCTCAATAATTACGCGAAGAACAAAGAGAAGGACGCAGGGATTACAATGCATGAAATACAGTAGATGAAAAGAAAGAGTACGTGAAGGATAACGAAATAAAGTTGAAGGCAATGACCACGAAACCGAAACCGAAGATGAAGTGAAAGTCAATGAAAACAAGAGGAAAAGAGTACGGATGTCGGTGGGGTCGAAAATGAATTTGATGAGAATGGGATTAAAATAACGAAAGCAATGGCAACGCTATTCCAAAGACAAAGACAATGTTGAAATAGACTACCAACACGATTACGAGTATGTGATATCACTGCAGTACCTCCGACCGGGATATCTCAGCGCCCAGTCTCGTCGGTGGCAGGATTTTCGACACTAGACAGATAGCTATATCGAATCCAAACGTCGTCAACAGGATTCTATTGGTCAGCTGCTCTGATCAGTAGTTTTCTTTTGACTCCCCGATCAACATTAGGCGAATGCTGAAGCAGTACACTAACGAACGAGTCACGTACCGCCTGTTATCATTCCATCTTCTTTCTTCTCTTATCCTCATCCTTAAACACACTTACACTTGCATGCACTACACTACCACGCATGCCGGGAGCTTAGAGCTTGTCCCGACTGGAGTCTTGCCCTGATGATGGGAGATACCTGACCAGGGTAGAACCCGCAAACTGACGAGTAGGTCAGCGCCGGATCGCGCCATTCAGCGAGGGGAAAGATCACTGCCACAACCCGAGAAAAAAAACATGCACTACACTTACGGGAATAATGACCCCCTTAGTTTACGTGCCCGGAATCACTAAAAGATTCAATCAATCAATCAATGGACGCCGGACCTCACCATCGAGCGGGGTAAGATGAACGCCACCTCCCGCGATGAAAACATGCACTACACTTAAGGGACTAATGACTCCCCCCCGTGCTTCACGTGCCGGGAATCACTAAAATAATCAATCAATCAATAGACGCCGGACCTCAACACGAGCGGGAGAAGATCAACGCCACATCCCGCGATAAAAACATGCACTATACTTACGGGAATAACGACCCCCGTTAGTTTACGTGCCTGGAATCACTAAAAGAATCAATCAGTAAATAGACGCCGGACCTCACCATCGAGCGTGTGAAGATCAACGCCACCTCCCGCGATGAAAACATGCACTACACTTAGGGGACTAATGACCTTCGCAGGCGACGTGCCAGGAATCACTAATCAATCAATCAATGATTACGAGTGATTTGAATCTCACGCCAGGGCCTTCGCAGCCTCTTCCTTTCCGCGCCGGACTATACTTCTCCCCGCACCCCGCAGGAGCGGCTGCCGCGGGTGAGGGGGCGGGGGGCGGCAGCGGGAGCGGGAGCGAGAGTGGGAGAGGGAGAGGGAGCGGGAGCGAACTCGGGCGCTCCACATTCCGCCCGGCTAAAAAGGTTGTTCCGAAAGATTTATTGGATCGAAATTGAATGGCAGTAAAGAGCGGGGAAAATTGGCTTCGTGGAAACGGGAGATGGATACCGACACCGGCGAGATTTAGGAAGAGAGCGACTTGATAACATCGTCAAATATGCGCGGCGGCGGGGGTGGAGGCGGCTGGGGCGGCGGTAGCAAAGGCGACAGTTCCGAGTTGAGAGGGAGGGGGAAGGGGGGGGTTTGGACAGGTGAAGATGTACGGCGGCGGGCGTCCACACACCAGGCAGAAGACGCGGGCGTTGTATAGGGCACTTTTCCAACTGCGCTGTCCGCTCGTAGCTCTTTTCACAGAGAGAGAGGTAATTTCAGAGTAAAATGAAAATACGCAAGATAAAAGTTTACAAAACATAACGTGTATCGAACTAGAACGTTGTTATTTTAATAGAAGAAAAACTAATGAAGCGTGCGCAACTTCGAAGTACTGTTTTTGTCACGTTTACCTCGTGTTGAAAATATATGGAACATTTTTCAGAAAGTAATATTTTCCAAAAAGGAATTTCATTTTGTACGTAAATTTATATGTAAAATATTCTACAATATTTGTGAGAGGAAACTCTTAAAAATTTATGTAAACTATAACGTTCGTGATATCTGCATGTCTCTGATAATTATCACTACAATCCAGGACAAGAAATTCTAGATTTTTTGTCAAATATAACTGTAAAACAAGTTTTCACGAATTACAAGAATGCCTAATAATTAAGCATTAATTACTATTAATTTATTACTATTAATATTCATAGTTATTATGAATATTAATAGTAATCATTCAGAGAGGCAACAAAATATGCTCAGACAGAGAGAGATTTGCATCTCTGATGATCCAAAATTGGCATATCTTTAATAGTAAACAACACTGAATTTGGTATTCAGTGATATAAATCATTTGGAGTATTAACTGTCAAATTCATATAATTATAATTTAAATATTAAATTAAAATTAAAAATACCCAACACACTCTTAAGAATGAGGTAAGTAATCTTGCAATTTATAAGCGCGGAATATGAGCTATTGCATTATGACTCAAGAAGTCCACATACCAAAACAGATATCAACTGCCTAATGCCAACCGCCTATCTCATATGAAGCATTACGTGATTAAAGAAACACTCTTTAATAAATTTTGACACAAACCAAGTGACCTGGCAATGGCTGCTTCACCACGAACGGGCCACCTACCTCTGGACAATCAAGTTATCCGACATGGTGCGCAAGCTGAGACGGCTGCATAAAGAAAACAACGACAAGGACGACAGCAGTGACATCGCGGAAAACAACGACGAAGATCAAGATAGTAAAAAAGGTTAATGACAATCCCAATTATGAAGTTGGCACGTCACATTTCAAAATTAATAAAATTGTTATTAAATTTCTGCATTCAACTTTGCCCATAGTACCTATTTTATTATGTACAAATCAAGTACTTTCTTTATTTCCATGACGTTGTTCTTTGCCTTCCAGCCATACTTGCAATGGATGAATGATTGCGGAACAATGATGAAGATATGCTAAAAATGGCTAGCGGTGGGGGAATGAGAGACAGGGAAAACAGAACACCCAAGCGAAAATATGCCGCTTTGTCTACTCGGATCGACTGGGCATTGAAGCCGGCTCCCAGCGGTGGATGAAACAGACTCTGACCGCTAACCCACGGATCGCCGAGAAGCCACGTGCTCAGTCGGAGACTTAAGTCAGCAGAATCTTCTTAGTGGTCTGCGCCCTGGTCCTGGCTTTCCTGGGCGTCATCTTCGTCGCTTTTTTGATTGATTGATTAGTGATTCCGAGCACGTCAACTGCTAAGGTCATAATCCCGTACGTGCAGTACACATGTTCTCCTCGGGAGAGGTTTTCTCAACCAGGTATCTCCCACCAGCGTGGCACCGGCCCAGCGGGGGGAAGCTCATAGCTCCCGACAGGTCTGCCGCCATGTGTGGTAGTGTAGTGCAAATAAGAGTAAGATTATGTATTGAGGGGGGAGGATAAGACAAGCAAGACGAAGGAAGGTCCGTGCGCGCGGTCCGTGACCCGATATGCCCAATATTTATTTTTGTAGTAATTTCAATGTACTTGAAAAGCGATGCAAATTAATTTAGAAATTTATATGTTTACTAGTCACGGTTTTAATGAGTACTTCTTTAATTCACATCGTCTTATGCTTTGTGGATGCTTGGTGGAGTTGGATCTGTCACACACAAAAAATTGTGTAAGTTCCTAATAAATTTAGAATGAATTTGACATTTCGCGGTTACGTGATGACGCCTGCAGCGTTATCTAGGGAATAGCGAATCAGAAGCTTTGGCATTTGCACATTGTTGCCTCCTAACATTAGGTAACAAATGTTAAGAGCGAATGTAACAAATGTTAGGAACAAACTAGTTTCGTGTTTCTCAACATTTTGTTTGCCTAGTTAGTGTTGAGAGCACATGGTACAGCGCGCAGTATGCAGCAACGTCGATCCTCCACATACAAATGTCAACTACATTCTAATTGTGTTCGTAGTATAATCAATGTGAATGATGATACATTACAACAGCAACAACAGCCCTATTACAAACCTTCTGTTCCCTTACAAAATTGCTGATATAATCCATGTACTCGAGCTATGGTCTTAGTTTAATCCTGTAACCCTTTAACCTAAATCCATCCTTTCAGAGAAATATATAAAGTTTTGGAATCCAAAAGATTGCAGAATCACATAGCCCTACCAATAGTATTTTAAATAAAACAAACAATTGATGATGTTGATTCCTGATGACAAAAACAGAAATAACGCGGTTTCTTTCTCTGCTTCCCCATTCAAATTTCAGGTGTTTATAACAATAGAAATCACAATTTTAATTTGAAGGAGAGTAATGCGTCCTTTATAATAACTTTCTTGGAGCTGCATTTGGTAAACTTTCTTGCTTCACCCACATTCAAAATGCATTAATTTTCTATCGATCACGTGTCCATTATCTTCCATGAATGTGATTATTAATTCCATCACTCCTTTTCGTGAAAGGGTTGTGAACATACCTTGATTTTATAAAAAAATATCTCTACAAAATATAGTATGAAGGTATTTTACTCCACGTTCATCGTAAATTGGACGTTTATATCCGTATTAGCAAATGGCCCACCGTAATTGACTTCAAACACGTTCGGTACCATTTCTTGATTTCGCCACGCAGAAAAAGGAACGGCGAAAGAATGAAGAAGGATCCAGACGTGAAATATTAGGAACGCAAAGAATGTTCGTGCTTCCCGACTGTTAGTTTGTTAATTTTAAAACACATGTCTACACGATTCCACATTTCATCTCGAAAGAATGAGGCAAAGTGTTACGTGCGCATTTCCTGTTTGTTAGGCAACTCAAGAAAACACACAAACATTACAAGACTTCAGCAGCCATGTTTGATAAACGGGGCAGGTGGAAAGGTTATCGGTAGCACATAACGCAAATTGCAGAGATTGGTGATCAGACAATATGGGAAGGCAGGAAACGCCCTCTCCTTGTAGCGGCTTGTTCGACTTCACTTTAAACGTCGCCTCTTCCTTCACGTGGACCTGCGTAATTACAGTGTTTCGTAACTCTGAAAAACGTCTGACGTCTGACTCCCGTGGTGGGGAATGGGTTAGTCGCGGTATCAATCTAACCAAGGCATTTAGGTCGGCAAATAATTTTATTAATTTGCGTATATTAGCAGTGTGTACAGTGTGTAGGGTTGCCATCTTCACATTTTAAAGTCATGGTCTTCGCTTAGAAAGAAATGTGAGATTTGTAGTAAACAAAATTACGTTACATTTTCTTTGAATGACCAGTAGAGAGATCTAGATGTGTTATGACTCGCTCCTTGTAGCAAAATTTTTGGAATAACGCTCAATTTTAATAATATGTTAAAGTTAACAGAATTAAAGCTTATGGTTATCATTTGTTCATCATATCATTTTGTGAAGCGAATTTCAGTTGATTTATATAGATCGTCCGACATACGTACGTCCAACTTGCAATCCGGCGATTTTCAAAAGAATTATTTAAATTTTGGGAGCATTAAAATAAAGTCCCTGGGTTATTTTCACAGTTTTGTCAAAAATTGCTCCAATTTTTTTTTAAGTTTTAAAGTTTTTAAAGTAAGAATATAGTGAAGTACACTTATGAAGAGAGCATAGGAAGAACTTTCACTTTTAACCCTGAATTTGCAACAAAAAAAAAGACAAAAATCAATTTTTAAAATAACTTTAGAACCGCTACAACACCGTTATTGAATATGTAGATTTTTTCTTTAAATAAAATTTGGTATCCAATAGTTGTTTTTTAATTAATGTTATGTTCAAATATTAAAAAAAGATTCTTGCCAAGAATAGCTTTAAATCATTTCTTCTTTTTTGTACGGTTAATGATAAATGCACAGAATAATGACATAAATATCATTTTTAGGTATTCTTTTGTTTTTTCAAAAATTACATAAAAAATATTTTTTTAATATCTCTCATGCCGTCAATTTTTCCATTGCTGCATTTTTATTATGTATTATTGCATTTGCTAGTACACTTACTTTTGGTAATTTCTCTTTCTTTTCGCCAAAATTCGAAACTTTGGGTGAAAATGACCTAAAAAGTGCGTATTTTCAAATATGCTCAACCGACAAATTCTTAAAAAGAACCCCAAATCAATGAAAATGAACGTGTAGGACCAAATATTTTCGTTTAGTATCATTAGTAGTCTTTTTTCAATTAGGAAACCGGGCAGAAACTGAGAAAACGGGGAAAATATTTTAATCGCCAAGAGATGGCAAATTGGAAACAGTGATCAAAACGAAAAGTTAGCACAGATAAGAGAGATTAGAAAACTAACTAGAATGAGAAAGTCTTTGCCAGCCTTTAGCACCACTAGTAAAAGTTATTTATATATTTTCAATGTGAAGAAATCATTCGACACCCGTGGTACTTTATAAAATGTTTTCTCAGAGATTATAAATTTGTGTGATGTAAATTTATATAACGATTTTAAAGAAGGATAGCATGAGTTCCTGCTTTAGTCCACTACACAAACATGTAAAGATCTTGGTCATTATAAAGCATTTCAATTACATTTTCAAATACATATTTAACTTTGAGTTCACAGTGAATTGTATGGTTCCAGAACTAGTAAACCTCCCATTTCATTACTCGTTAAGAATAAGTATTGAAGGACACTAAACAATAGTTTTGGTATATTTATTTTCCTTGTAGTGTTCATGTTGAATTTTTCTGGTGTAAAATTTCTAGTTCTTCCTTTAGTGCGATGTAATTACAAGCATCAGCTACTAATTACATAATCAGGGTCTGGCAGCATCTCTAGTTCATTCGATCGATCAAGTGTAATATTTATATAGAAATATTAACCGTAGTACATAGATATTACACCAGTAAAATGATATATTTTACCTTGATTTTACTCATGTTTTTCAAGAGTTGGCACTGTTGTCTTTCCACAGCAATTAGAAACCAAGAGTAGTATTTCTGATTTCACGGTGAGTATGGATATTATTAAACATTTATTACGGTACTAGGATTTTGTAGTGTGTAACAATAATTACGTATTTAATTACTATGCACCTATCAAACCATTTAAAGTTGGCGCCCAATTATTTCATGTTATTACATTTTCAAAAAAATCATAATATTTTTGTTTTTATCGATGTAACATGGAATGCTCGTTTTTTAAATTAATGAATAATTGAGTTTGTTGTGCTTTGTTAAATCCTACATATTAAATTTAAACCAGAATTAAAATTATTTTTGGTGCCGACGTGCTTGCCGATGTACTTTCGAACTAAAAAATATTATCAAAAGGAGGTGAAGCGATTAAGAAAAGTATTTTTTTTCTACAGATTCAACTTTTTGAGAGGCGAACTGAAAATATTCTTGTTGCTTGGGGTCCATTAACAGAAGGTATTTATGTTTTAATAGGCTAAATGTAAGTTTAAAAGTACAAAAACACAACAATTGTTTTTATTAAAAATGCCCACTTAAATAAAAAAACTGCAAATAGACGGCAAAATTCAGGGATTTTAAAATTTGATCTCCTCCTGGTTAGAAATATACTTAGAAATTTTAAAAAGAGTTGCCAGTCTACATTTTATAACAAAGAGATTTTGGACAATTATGTATTGTAGTTGTTGAACATTTTCAGAAAGTGATTCTGTTATACTAAATTAATTAAAAAATTATTGGCAACTTTGTTATTATCGGTTAGTCTGATATGCTGCGTTTTTATAAATAAAATGTTATTGTTACATTCAAATTGTTACAAAAATTCGTATCCTTCGAGTGTTCATCTGAGCCCCTGGAGCAACAAAATTTGACTGTTCTTTACGGCATGAATACTGAAACTTCGTTTTTTCCCTGTTGCATGATTTCAGCTTAGTGATAAGCAGTGAAACACTGAGTACGAGATTTCAATTGGTACACGCAATCTTAGAATAGGTGAATAACACAACTAAAAATTTACAATTTTCAACTCAAATCAAAACTCTTCCATTGGTTTTGATTTCCTAGAGTTCTTGGATTTCCAAGAAAATCACCGGCACTTTTCGCATGTTCACAGACTGCGTAGTTTTCCTTCAACTTCTGCCCTCATTGGAAATTAATAATATAGATATTTACTTTGGAAGTAAACATAAATGCATCAATGTTTCGATTCCTATTATATCAGAAATAACTGAATTACTTTGTGAGAAGAATTCATTGGTGTTTTCGGGTGCGACAAGTGCTACGATCATTAATCCCGTATGTGGTGTGCTTGTTATATAGTGAGTGTGACGGTGTTTCTCTCCCTCTACAATTTGAAAAGAAGCGTTGACAGATTGCAGGATATTCCCCTCCAAATTCCATTCTCCACATGAACACAGTCCCACTCGAAACAAGCTCTAAGAACACTACTAGCCTCCTGACACATGTGGTAGTTTGTGAGAGAGTAAAGTTGAAAGGGGGAGAAGGGAAAAGAGAAGAAATATCACGCGCTGCCAGTGGCCCATTTCACAAGACGCACCTAATGATCCGAGAAATACCCGACCGCTGGAATTCTCCTCCAGACATTGTCTGAACTCTTCTTAGCTATCCAGCTAGTGTTGAAAAATCCGCCAACTTTGGAAATCGAACCCGGATCCTTCAGGTCAGAATCTCTGCAGTGGCAATAGTTATTGCTTTGATGGTTGATTGATTGTTAGTGATAACGGGAGCATCAATAGGTAAGTTCATTAGTCCTGTAAGTGTAGTGTATGTTTTTCCTCAGGTGATGGTGGTCGTGGTCTTCCCCAGCTGGATGGCGAGATCCGGCACCGACCTACCGTTGGTTAGCGGGGTTTTCCCAACCAGGTATCTCCCACCAGCGGGGCAACTCCCCAGCCAGGACAAGTTGTTATCTCCCGACCTGTTTCCCAGCTTGTGTGATAGTGTAGTGCTTTTTAGTGAGTGTATGTAAGTAAGGGGTGAGGATAGGACAAGGAAGAGGAAAGAAAGATCGCACGCGGTTCGTGGCCCGTTTGTTAAGGTAATTCTCCGGCATTCTCCTGGTGTTGATCCGAGAAACCACGGAAAACTACTGATCAGAGCAGGCCTAGGACATCTCGGTCAGAGGGACTGCAATGACATCAGTTGATGCACTGAGACACCTTTCCCGGTTATTGCCTTGAGATAAGTCGGAATTTTTTGTGAGAGATACTGTTCGATCATAAATCAATTAGTTTCGCAGTTTAACATTTGTATATTTGATAATTTAAATTTTATACAAATATGACTTGTACCTCTCAGTTTGTTCACATTTACGTAACATATCGTTACGAGTATATATCCGTATATCCATATGACACGGTTTGAACATTCTCTGCTTTGCGCAAAACATTCTTTCGAAGTCAAAACTCAGAACTGGAAATACTAAATGTTTCTGCTCAGAGTATACATTACCTCGCTCCCTTCTCATTACACCAACCCAAGAATCACGAAACTTCTGTAGCCGCCAAATGCATGCTGCCTCGTCTTACGTGCATCTCTTGCTTCGTAATAAGGATGCACCTCCCAAGAGAGAAAATTAAAAAGCGTAAACCAAACGGCACGTACGTGCTTTCTTTTACGTAACGATAATTGCGGGTTCTATAAAAATCGTCCGCCTATGACGCCTCTCCTCTTTAAGTACTAAATTTTCATTCAGCTGCTGCAGAGGGCGGACTCCTTAACACGAACCATGAATCAAACTCAATAGGCTAAATGATTTTTTTTCCGCAGGCGAGAGTGCCAGCTCGCAATACTTCGTTACCCCGTTTCCGAGACGGCGGCGTACACGATGTAATAATTACGTAGCCGCATCATTAATTACGTCCCGTGCAAGCGTGTACAGTCAGGCGCCGCGCTAGTCGGGGTTCTGTCGACGTCGTTGGCGAAGGAGATGGCGCTGGCAGCGGTAGAGCCGCGGTGACCGGTGGAGGTGATGGTCTTCAATGTGGTGATGGTAGGGATGAAATTTATTGTTGTTGTACATGGTTTAACTCGTGGTGAAGGTGATGTTGGTGATGAAGGTGTTGGTGACGGTGTTAATGGTTGCAATGAGCGTAGCGGTGACAACAGTGATAGTTGGAGTTTTGATAAAGTCGATGATGGTTCTGGTTGTATTGTTTGTTTGGAGAAAATTGCTTGTCGTAGTAACGATCAATGGCATGTTGACAGTGGTATATTTGTTCTCCATTGGATGGAGATGGTGGTGGTATCAGCATGTTGGTGAAAAGTCATCGGAGAAAGATGCGACAGAAATAGTCCAAACATAAGGAAGATCCTGTAGAGGAGGTAATTCTGTGACGGATTTGCGTTGTTGGAATTGAATGAGAATGATGCTGCTATTAGAAAATAAAAATAAAAACCTTGATACTCAGACATTTAAAGAGATGGCAGTGAAGACGTTGATGACGATGCTTTCAGAATTGATAATGATTTCCATAGAACAAGTAGAACTTGCTGAGATTCAAACTGTTTCCACACAAATGAAGTGTGCATGATGTAATGGAAACAGTCTTCAATGATGCTCTCATGGTGACAACAATAGTGTCGAAGGTCTAAGGGTGCAGAGGAGATAAAAGTGACAAAGCAGTCTGTATGAATGCACGCTTTCTAGCCCTCTATAACCGCTCGACCCCCTTCACCCCTAGTGTCATGCCATTTCTCCGGCACATTTTCGCATTTTTTCTCGTCCGCCGGTGATTAATTCAAGGATATTTAATGCTTGCAGTGAGGATAATATTAAATTAATACTTCCGCAATGCGAATATTTCACGTTTCATGCGATACAAAAATTTGCAGCAGGCTTGTATTAATGTGAAATTAATGACTCAGTAATTTAAAGCAAAATTAATTCCAAGCTGGCGCATATACGTACGTGTGGGGGCAACCAAGTGGCCCATGGTGGGTGGTGGGGGGCTGCACACAAAATGGCGCCGTCAGGCAGGGTAAGTGAAGTTATAAAAAACAAAAACAAAAAAAAGCGACTGCTGGGTGCTTCCATCAGGTTTATGAGCTTGCTTGATGCCTGTTTTTAATCACAACTAATTAATTGCGTGGGTGGTGTTTAAACAATAATCACGTATGCATTAGTAATGCAATCGAATCAATTACAAAAACGTTTTGAATGTGTGTACATATCGCTGGCACCCAAGAGAATTGGAGTTTTGTCGATGAAGCCTGTACGCCCTGTTATAAAATTCATTATTCTCTAATTATTTTTGAGGTATTAATTACTTGTAAAAACCTGACCGGGATAAAATAAGTCGTAAGACAAATTTTCTCTTTATTATCTAAAATAGCATCCACTTGCAGGAAATTCATTAAGTTTTTTTTCCTCTTTGAAACGTTCTTCGGAGCACTTAGCGCGAAGCATCATTAATTTTGCTACTCAGAGAAGGTTATATGTTACAACTCTTAATAGAAAGTTATCACTCAATGAAACAAGAAGAGAAAGAGTATTTTGTTTATATTCTCTCGAAAGTTCTATCATCCAATACACTTGCAGAATTTCACGATACTTAGTGGAAATGCATATATAAGTCTCGAAAAATACTTTTATAACATTTGTATTAATATATGACAACAATGAAACTGAGATGTGAAGTCGTGTTCTTAATGTAATTGAAGTAATTTTACGCATATATTATAAAAGATTTCCTTTGAAAATTTTTCTATGAGCACATTTAATCGTAAGGTTTTTTAAGTAATCCATAAAGTGATATTTAGGATTTTACTAAAAATTATAAATAGCTTGCATTATTGATTAAAGTAAAACCTGTCTTATAGAACTGGTCTTGTTTCCAGAGAAAATTGTCATTAGAAGAATGGAGATTATGAACATATGAGAAGCGGCATTCCCACCTATGCTTGCTATTTACGATTAAATTAATTAACAATTCTTTGTTTACACATTTTTACTACACCTAAATCATAATGATTGGAATTTTGTAATCATTACTCTTACCCTAAATAAATAAGTTTATAAGGTTTATAGTTACCCTAAATAAATAAGTTGAAGTTAATAGAATTTAAATGAAAGCAAGAATATTATTTATTTTCATCTTAAACCCAAATCAAACATCCCTCAATATAATCAACTCTACATACCATTGCCATCTGGTATTGTACGGTGGCAGATTCTGAACAGCAATCCACCGGTTTTAGCGTTAGGCATAGTTTGGGTCAAAAAAGCAAATTCATAGGACGCTGAGGCCGTCTAATACACGTTAATGTGTCTGCTCCCTGCGAGAGCCATGTGGCCACTTAAGAGAGGAAGTATGTGCCCGTCTTACACATAATCGGTTACACGAATAAGATAATGGAAGTGGGCGTTTCGTGAAGTCTGTTGGCTGGGCTATCCGGGACGAGCCGCGTCAATGTCATGGTGGCTAACGTTTCGGCCAGCGTATTGTGGCCTTCTTCAGAACGTACTGCTGACCAGGCTCAGCAGTACGCTCTGAAGAAGGCCACAATACGCTGGCCGAAACGTTAGCCACCATGACATTGACGCGGCTCGTCCTGGATAGCCCAGCCAACATAAACTCCAGCCGCGGAAGCCTACGCAACCATTTCGTGAAGTCTGGCACCTCTTATAATAATATTTTATCGTGTAAGTATAACTAGTGATATTTCTCAGATGACGTGAGATAATTACGTATAATTTTAAAAAGGAAATGTGTTATTGCGTATATATTAGTAACTCAATTAAAGTCGTTATTTTGAGAATTATTTTATTCTGTTAATGTTAAATACACAGAGGAACACAAAGAAAGAAAGAGAGAGAGTGGGGGAAGAGAGAGAGAGAGAGAGAGAGAGAGAGAGAGAGAGAGAGAGAAGAGAGAGGGAGAGAGAGACATACTGAGAGAAATAGAAAAATTAAAAACGTTATTACAGTAAGAAACTACAATTTAATTTATAAGAACGCAACTTCCTACGAAGTCACTGCGGCATATTGAATCCCTGATGCACAATATATCACACACGTTTACAATGAGAATTAATACGTTCGAAGGAGCGAGAATGGAAGATGACAAACACGTGATAGCTCGCATAATTCATGCGAAACCCCCGCTGACCTTCGTAAAGGTCTAATGGTCAGGCTCTGGAAACGTGCTTATTAGCCAATCCTCGGCCCAGTCCGGAGTGTTAGGCGTTTTCAAATTTCGGTACCACCAGCTACGTTCTCAACGCAACAGACTATTTATTTTAATATTAGAATTCGGGGATCAATACATTTTACTACATTTATTTTCCGTGCCACCAGCATGGCATGGCACACTATGAGATATTTTACCCTTTGAAAATTCACCACAAGCAGTCGAGTTGTGCCATAATGTCGTTGTCCGGGATGTTCTAAGGTTCGAGTTCCGACGTTGGCGAATTTTTGACGTTCGTTAGAAAGCTTGAGCAAATTCAACCACTGTCTGAAAGAAAATTCTACTGTCTACCTTCTCTTATATGTAGTTCGCCGTGGTTTAGTTAATCAGTACCAAGCGAATGTTGGAGAACTACAATGACAAACATTTTATGGAGCAAGCGCGATATATTCTTCCTCCTCTCTGCCCCTTCCCATCCCAATTAGTACAGCCTCTTGCATGTACAACATTCACTAGCACAAATGTCGAAAGGCTAGTTGAGAGCTTTGAAGGTGTCCGGCTGGAAGCTGTGCGCCCCCCGCAAGCCCAATATCGATCCTGTGCCTCCCGTTCCACTTTCAGCATCATAACATGTACTACATTTACAGGATTAATGGACACTTTTGAAACCGTACTCCATCCCTCCTGAACCCTCGGCTCGGACCCTCGGACCCACGGCTTGGAAGCAAAGTGCTAACCTTCATACCGATGGGGCCAGATTCCTCGCAGAAAGTTTCGGCAGCTCTCCACATCTTGCTAATAACGCACTCCCTTATCCCGAGCGAG
>BOPP01000042.1:3208727-3224311 GCA_017312745.1 Gryllus bimaculatus
AAGAGAGAGATTTCGTTTTTTCAAATCTTCTCTTTTCTCTCTCCTCTATTTTTTGTTTTCTTGTTCCTTACATTGTCTTGGTTTGTTTCTTCTTTTTTTCTTCCAATTTATATTTTCCCCTTGGTTTTTTTTTTTACGGTTCCCCCTCCCCCTCAATTTTCGGGTTTTTTTTTTTCATCTTTCTCTTTTTTCTTCCTTTCCTCCTATTTTTTTGCTTTTTTTCCCCTCTCTCTTTTGCCCATTGGTTCCCTTGTTGTTGTTTAATTACTTCTTCCTCTTCCAATATATTTTCTGCTCTTTTTTACCGCAAATTTTTCCCCTTTCTCCCTTTTACCTTCTTCTAATGTGTTTCTTTTTCTTTTGGCAAATTGTTGGGTGTTTGTTTTTCTCCTTTTTGCTTCAAACCATCTGTCCTGATTTTTTTTTAGTTCGTTTTTTTTATAGTCCTCCTTTTGCATTTTTCTTCCTCCTCTTTGTCTTTGTTTAAGCTTTGTCTTGTGTCATAATATAGAAGGGGCGTGTAACGCGTTTACGAAATGGACTCAATATTATCAAGCAATGTTCAACAGAAATAAAATGATTGTAAAATGGAAATAGATATGAGGTTATTTCTAGATTTTTCCCTGATGACCAATCTCAAGACGAAAATATCCTTATAAAACATATGGATTCTTCCAAACACTGGACCGAATATCATTAAATATTTGTCTCATTACATTTGGCACATTATTTCGCTTTTATTGAACTCCTAACATAATTTTAATATCACTAATTAATTAAACATCACGTCAAGGCAGTCTACGGGTCCGCATGGACCGCGTAACATTATTGGAGTCAAAATTGCCTGGTTCGACTTTCTGCGTAAGGCAAACAATAGAATCGTTGATAATATTAGCCTTCATTTCTTTCAACTTCCATCATTGTTACCATGACTCACGATCACCCCATCATCCGTTCGTAGGCCGGAAGGCCACGCTGATCCATCATGTGATCATCTGCCCGAAAGTAAAGGCTTCAATCAGTATCCTCGCAATTTCCCAGAACTCGAGGGTGACTCTAGCCGTGTCTCGAATCCTGTAGAACTGAGCGGAAAGCTGAAGATTTCAGAGCGCGAAATGTATGAGCGTTTTTCTAGCCATGTTGCTTGCCAATTTATTGGGAATCTCAAGACCACACCATGTCTCCATCTGAACATCATTCCAATCCGTAATCGTTAATTTATGCAATAATTATCTTCCGCCTTCATGATCCCCTATTCTTACGTCAGATAGAAACAACGACAAATCACAACTATGATCACCTGTTCACTAAAAGGAAGAATAAACAGCTCAAGAAAATGAATGATTCTCACTGTAATTAATATTTTAATACCTGTACCTTCGTCGTTGAGAAATCATCATCAACAATAGCATTTCTCTCGCATGGTTCCATCACACAGCTTAAGTTTTTAATTGTTTTGGACTGTTAATAAATAAATAATTAATATAATAAATAATAAATAAATAAATACAATAAATACTAAATAAAATAAATAAATAAATAAATAAGATAAATAAAATAAATAAATAAATAATATAAATAAATAAATAAATTAAAATAAATAAATAATAAATAAATAATAAATAAATTAAATAAGAATAAATAAATAATAAATATAATAAATAAATAAATAATATAAATAAATAAATAAATAAATAAATAAATAATAAATAATAAATAAATAAATACAATTATAAATTTAAATCATAAATAAATAAATATAAGTAAATAAATAATAATAAATAATAAAAAATAATAAATAAATATAAATAAATAATTGCAAACAATATAAAAGTCCCTTTTCTGCCTTAGTAATAACGCATACATTCTTGCTGAACCGCGAGGGACGTCCTGAATCACGCGCAGACCGCAACGCATTGCCGCCCCGGCCCAAAACTGCCGTCCCGCACTGACCTTCCGCCGCCGCTTGGGCTGCTAGACCGGCGGCAGAAAGCAAAGGTACGTGGGATAAGACCTCGTGGAAGAGTGGAAAGAGGGCACGGAAGAAGGGGAGAGAAGGATCGAGGCATCCACGGTCGGCAGGCTCCGGCCCGGCATCGCTCATGCAGCGGGGGGGGGGGGGGAAGTAAGGAAAAAAAAAGGAGGGGGGAGAATAGGGCTTTCCGGTTCTGGAGGGAGCGGGGCAGCGCTGACGCGTCGCGAGTCCGAGAATAAGGAAAGTGGGCAACGCGCCGCTGGCGACGATGTCAGGGGCGGACGAGGGCGGCGGACGGGCGGCGGCGGCGCGCGAATGGCGGGGAGGGAGGACACGTTGCTTTCGGTGCTCTGCTCTTGGACGCGAACGCGAGGAATAGGACTTCTAACACACTGAGAACGCGCGGTAGTTACCTGAAGCTGAGAGGGAATGACTCAAATATGAAAATTTGCAAACCAGTATCATTGAAAGAACATGGTAGAAATGGTAGGAGACGCGTTGCTGAAGGAAAGGTGATAGAAAGGAGAAAAGTAAAAGTTACAGAGCAGTGCAGAGAAGGAGGATGTATGGACTGGGAAATGAAAGCAGAGAGTGGAATGAATAGTGTTAACATATACATTCATTAGTTTCTAAACTTATATATGTGTGCATGGAAGGATTTACCAGCTATAGTGCAAGGGAAGGGCAGATAAAATAAATGTCATAACGCAGCAGAAACGAAAGAATCTAAATTTATGATAAAACTCTAATTTAATAAATTATAATGTTATTATCGTTTCCGTTCATTTCAATTTGATAAGAGCATATTCGGCTCGTTTTATTAAGTTACAGGAAATATTGCTAAAACGTATCTTAACTTTCTCACCTAGAGAAAGCGAAACTCGATTGAATCGTTCATTTGATGTCTTGTCTCTCATGACGTACTATGTCTCATGCTTATTAAATTGTATTTGGGTTGAGTAGAGAATTGCAAAGGAATACTTTCATTTTTTAGGCTCGTTTTGGTCTTTTGCATGAATAACTAGCATTGAAGTTTTCGAGAATAGCGTAATTTCTCGTCATGTATACTCTTACTGTCTACTTAATTACTGGCAATAAACTGGATCACTGAACCGGTAATTAACGTGATCATTCGTTAACATTCAAATATTATTATCTCTATCCTAATTACTCATTAACCGATCAAAAGCTTAACAAAACTAATTCGTATAATATTTATTACACACAGGAGATATAAATTGGTACGACATGAATGAGGTTAGAGTGGAATTAATGTCAGGGGAGTCAGGAAGACTTTAAGAAAATCTGCTGTGAATAAGTTTTGTCCACTAAATTCCATATAGTTCAACTTTGAATTTAAACTCCTGTAATTACAAATGGAAGGTGAGCAAGTTACCTACATCTGACACAAGGGTAACACAAACATCTCAGAAACAAAATGCAATCTTTTATCTAAATACCATCACTACAAAGTAAGACAGTTCATTAACAAACACGTTGAGCGCAAGAAACAACGGAGAGTTGGTAATGTAAATAAACGTTGCTCCAAGAAATATAATTCTCGGTGCTTCGCTTATCAAAGGAACCCAGGAGACGTGAAATTACTCTGTATCTTACTCTCAGGGACCCTTACGAATTGTCCACAAGAGACATGGAGACGTCTAGAAAATAAAGCCAAGAAATAAAAAGATAACGATAAACAAATGTTAAACAGAGAAAATGTGCACACAATCAGGGGTACTCAATGCTTTAGCAAGTAAACCAACAGCTCTGTTACAGTCCTTCCGTACATTTATGTTTAAAGTCGCAGTAGTTTACGGAATTGTATGTTTTTTTTAGTATGTTGACATATCTGCAAGTAAATCTCCATGTTTCATGATTAAATAGTGAATCTGAGAGACAAAACTTGCATATAATTAATATTTTGGGTATTTTAAAGGGATGGACAAAATATATTTATGCCTTCATTTTTCAAATTATTTAATTTTGTTGGACATTTTTTGCAATTATGTCAACTATGCTGTGACTAACTTTTAAGTTGAACTTATCATTACTAAGAGATTATTAACTAATAAAATAATCAATCTGAAACCCACTGTTATCAACTTTAAATAGATTATCACAGGTAGTCAGTCAGACGTACAGGCACAAAATTCAACAGACGGACACACAGATGATTACTGAAGAAAATACAGACTGACAGATAGACAGACGGACAGGCAGGGGAGAGATATACGCGGACAGTCCTGCTGTCGGACACATAAAAGGATGTAAGACAGGCGGATTGGTAGACAGAAGGACAGAGAGACTGCAGGATAGACGGACGGACAAATGGACTGACAGACGGAGGCACATAGAGCGGCAGACTGCCGGAGAGACGGATGATCAGATTGGTGAATAGACAGATAAACAGACGAAAGAACGGACGGTCAGACAGGCAGATGGAGTGAGAGAGTGAGTGAGTGACAGGCTGACAGGCTGACTGGCTGAGTGGCTGACAGGCTGAATGACTGACTGGCTGACAGGCTGACAGGCTGACTAGCAGGCTGACTGGCTGGTTGACTGGTTGACTGACAGGCTGGCTGACTGGCTAACTGACTGGCTAACTGACTGGCTGGCTGACTGGCTGACTGGCTGACTGACTGGCTGACTGGCTGACTGGCTGACTGGCTGACTGGCTGACTGGCTGACTGGCTGACTGGCTGATTGGCTGATTGGTTTATTTGCTTATTGACTTATTGGCTTATTTGCTTATTTGCTTATTGGATGATTAGCTGACTGGCTGGCTGACGGGTAGGCATTTTTGGGAAAAATATTTTTCGGCATCATGGCCACAAAGAAATCTGATTTAAACTACACATTGGAGGAAGTACTTTACTAGGAACAAGAAAAATCCACTTTTTAGCATCATGGGTTTACGAAACTAATTTTTCTGTCGCAATTCGGCAAGTTTTCATACAGATTTACATACCTTTTTCTTAATACAGAGTAAACTTAACTTGTTTGGCTTCTTGGCGGATGAAGGAGAAAAAGGAGTGTGAATTTTGTGCAGCAAAGGTGGGAAATCTGAAATGAAATTGATCTTTTATCAAAATTGTAATCACATTTTCTTTTCATCCAACAAAATGAGATCACTGTTGTGTGCAGATACGTTTTTGCTTCATATAGATTTCTTTGGGAAATATTTTTTTAAAATTTTCAAATATATTTAATGTCCAACAAAAAAATAGCATTGAAAAGGCCCGTGGCAATTGCCTGTGAAAACGAAACCAAATGCTTCTGGAAAGTCATGCTCTTTTTAATAATACATATGATACTTTTCATCTAGTATTTTATGAATCTCATTAGTTTTGTGTATCTGAATCTCTGCCGGTTTTATTTCTCGTAAAGAAACAAAAATTAGATTACTGTGGAAAGTCACGAGTATAAAATATTATTTTTATGTACACACAATGACAAAACATTACATGCCACATTACTCCCCGTGTTCTTATTGCACTCATGTGTATCGTACGTTTAATTGTATAGCGAGAGTGATATTCACAATAAAATTAATCACAGACAATGCGGGTTCTTCAAATTATTTACGTATTTCGCAGAATTTTTGGAATACATTTTTATTCCAAGTTTTAATAACAGCGATATTAAAAGACGATGCCCAGTTATCGAGAATTACTAGCTTTACCGACGTAAATTAAACAGCTGATTTTATTGCGCGCATGTGAAATATACCTACACCAGAACCATACAAGGCAACACACGGAATTCAAGACGAGTTCATAATGAGAAAAAAACCCAACTAAATAACGTTCCCGTACTAAAACGCTTTATAAAACAATAATTCATTACGTAGTCGGTCCATAAACCATTGTAATCATTTCTCGGCGAATGAGTTTCGCGTCCCGAGACAGCGGCCATTCCGTCTGCCTACGAAGTCACGACTCGGCCGGCACGGGGCGGACGCATCGCCACCGCCGCCGCCGCCTCCACCCCCAACCACGCCCACGCGCCTGTGGGTTGGGCAGCCCGATTGCAGGCGCTTAACGAACGACACCACGGGACGAACGAGGCTTCGAGAACCTCCTTGCGCCCACCGCTCCTCAAGCGGCCCATCCACCGACGTGCAATCTGGAGGCGACTGATTTACAATAGACTCAAGCACGGCTCGCGAGCACCATGCTCTTGTGTATGCCTAACTTTGAGCAGAAGGTAGATCTAATCATACAAGTAAATTTGAAAGAAGAGATGTTCTTGATTTCACCACAATTGATTTACGATAATAATAATAATAATAATAATAATAATAATAATAATAATAATAATAATAATGGCGCTCATTAGAACAAAAATGGATGATATTGCATTTCCATCAAATGTTACGTAATGATATATGCTCATGCGTCAAAGGAAACTGTTTTATTCTTTTCCATGCTATTGTAACCCTTGTATCATGAATCTCTGTGAACAACCATTTTACACATTTTGCAATGCGTGCAAAGAAAACTGCTGTCCCCTACCACGAAAAGAATTTCATGTTTTCGTTAGATACCCAACAACTCGAAAAACAACAATGAAACATTTTCAATTATCACTGAAAAATGAAAATAAAATTGAATGTGCTATTCCGTAATTTTTGAAACTGCGCGACTTACGGACAGAATTATAATATTCAATGCGACTCTGCCGACGACACAGCTGGCGTCATGCGACAGCAAGGTTCCAAGGAAAACGCCAACCGCCATTTAATAGTTTATATTTACGTGTTGTATTTTGAATTGGCAACTTCTTTGTTAAACTTGTTATACAAAGAATTGTACTATACATGTACTATCCTATGTTACAGCAGGATTCGTAAATATATTTGTGAATACTATTTTTCTTAAAACATTTAAATTATTACAGTGTATACAGTATATTGCAGTGTTATAGGAAAGTATTTTATTTGTTGTTATTGAGTGGTGCGAGTGCTAATTTTGGAAAAGCATTTTGTGTGGTTTGGTTCAGAAGCATTTTTGCTGCTGAAGAACACTTGCCACCATATAAATTTCAATAAACAAAACTATTTTATTTTCATTATTTCGCTCATTAAGCGACAAGCGATGCTTCACACTTACCGCATCTTACTCGAATATAGTGACGTAATCTCCATTGAATCACTTAGTGAAAAATACCAGCACAGCCCCCCTATGGATTTGGAACAGCCGTGAGCCACTTTTGGTGATTTCAGTGTCTTGCCAATCGCGATCACCGGCTCTCCTCGTTAAGTTGCCGACCTATACCTGCCGCTCTCGCAATTTGTTTGCGCAACGCGCTCGTAAGGTATATCGGGACCTAATGATCGGCGGGGGGAGTCGGCCCTCCCCTCCGCCTACGCCAACTGGAGCGTAACTTCTCTTGGCGATAGTCATCTCGTCCGATCGTTTTTCTTTTCTCTCTCTCTCCTTCTCTCTCTCTCCTTCTCTCTCTCTCCTTCTCTCTCTCTCCTTCTCTCTCTCTCTCCTTCTCTCTCTCTCCTTCTCTCTCTCCTCTCTCTCCTCTCTCTCCTTCTCTCTCTTCTCTCTCCCCTTCTCTCTTCTCTCTCTCCTTCTCTCTCTTCTCTCTCTCCTTCTCTCTCTCCTTCTCTCTCTCTCTGTCTTTCTCATGCTACTTTCCCTCTGCGCTTGCTCTTCACACCCCCGCCCCAACCTTTCACCGTCACTCCCTTCTCTTTCCAGATTCAGTACCCTCTCTTTCTCTTTCTTTCACCTTGAGTTCCTCCTCCTCTTCCTTTCAACTTCACGCCGTTCTCTTTCTTCCTTCCTTCCTTCATTCACTTTCAGTTTCTCCTCCTCATATCACTCCCTTCTCTTACTTCTCCTGTCACCTTCCGTTCCTTCTCCATTACTTCCCTTCCCTCATTCCCCATCATATACTCCTCTTTACATCTTCACTCCATCTTCCTCCTCTTTTCACTTTCATTCCTGTCTCTTCTTCCTCTCGCCTTCAATTCCTGCTCTTCTCCTTTCACCATACGTTGTTTCTCTTCCTATCAACTTCTCTTCCCACGTCCTCTTCCTATCACCTTCACTTCCCCGTCTTCTCCTCTTCTTTTCACCTTCAGATCTACCTCCTCACATCTTCACTTTGTTTCACCATAAGGTCTTCCTTCACTTTCTGTCATCTTCACATTCTCCTACTCCCTCTTTCACCTTCATTCTCTCTTCCTCTTTTCCCCTTCGCTTTTCTCCCTCCGCTTTTCATCTTCATCACCTGCTTCTCTTGCTTCTCTTGCTTCTCTCTCTCTCTCTCTCTCTCTCTCTCTCTCTCTCTCTCTCTCTCTCCGCCCACTCCGCCTGCGCTCTAAGGAAACAGTATAGTAATCGCGTCGCAGGGAAACGGGCATTTGAGCCAGAGACTCTTAATTGCCCCTATGTTTGGTGACGAAATAGATAAATTTTTATGATATTATTCATGTGTGATATGATTCATTTCGTGATTGTATTGTATGGGCTGACACGGTCCCAGGAACTCTTAACAATTGATTTAAGATACGCTTATTTCATTTCGGAGTTGTTTCGACTATAATTGTCGGTAGTGTTGTATACCACATACAATCAAGCTTCGTTGATGATGTCATACAAATCAAATTCTTTAGCAGCACAAAGCTAACAGGATACGCAGAATTAGCATATTATCTACCTCGAGTTAGAACACAAGTGGTACATCAAATCATGATCAGCCAAATTTGATCATTTTAAATATATTATCCGTTTGGATGACTTAATCACTCAACATATCCACAACGTAAAGACAGAATTCAATACCCGGGAAAGTCGCCATTGACCTGTACAGTCTGGCATATTTGAATACTAATGACTCAAATCAAAAACATATGTTAAAACCCAAAATTGGTAAAAAAAATAATGATTCAAGTTTTTAAAACAAGGTGTTAAAGAAACAAACATCATGTTCACCACTATTCGAACCTACTTCCTGACACTAGCGAATACTATGTTTTATACTGAGGAAACTGATCTACTGGCTTCAACCTAGTCACATCAGCTTTAAGAATAATATTCTTCTATATCGAAAAGCGAAAAATAATTTTTAATATGTAATGTAATGTTAATTTTGCTTCGGTGAGGAAGTTGCCGCATTACAGTTGTCGACGTCCGCATTTTCTGTTGACATGCACATTCTGAAAAAATTGCCAAAGTTAACACAGAAGCAATGTACAATCTAAGGTTAAGGCTGAAACGGAGTTTTATTAAGAAGAACATGCACAGAAACATCATTTGAGGTGTCAGGAAATAGTTTTACAGATAATGCTAGAGAGTACATTTTTAATTTATCAAACCATTCACAATTAGATATTAAATTTTACCATGCACTTCTTGCGCTTA
Organism: Gryllus bimaculatus; assembly: GCA_017312745.1. Classification (NCBI taxonomy): domain Eukaryota; kingdom Metazoa; phylum Arthropoda; class Insecta; order Orthoptera; family Gryllidae; genus Gryllus; species Gryllus bimaculatus. The sequence continues at coordinate 3,218,085 of BOPP01000042.1, forward strand.
TGTATTTATTTAATCTTCCTTGCGGTCAGTATTGTTTAATATCAGGTAAGAACCCTATCTTGCTTCTTCAATTTCACCGCTCAGCAGATTGGGACCATCACAGGCAGGATCGAATTCATCACTTTTTGTCCCTCCTTCTGTGCCGTGGTACCAGTTCTTGCTTGATGCACCGTTCGTTCCCTGCCCTGCGTGAATGGAATTTCATATTCGCCATCGTAAAACATATGTACCGGTCGGTAAGCGGTTCGACAAGCGCCCAACAACCGTGCCACGCCCACGGTTGAGGCGCGCAATTCAAATGGCCCCAACCGCAAGCTACATACATCGGACACGCCCGCTAAGGGGCGTTTCGTCGCTCCGTTGGAATTTTCTGTCGGAATAGAAATGTGTACAGAACAATATTCGCGTAACTAGACTACAGATGGCAAATTGTCGGCATTCTGTCTCTTGCATACAGGTATTTTCCAGTTGTATTGAGTGTTGTATAATCTCAAATGATAAATATCTACTAACTATGGACATTTACATATATTTCTTGAATTTATCTTTATGGTTACTGTATTACCTGTAAATTTAACATAACTTCAAACTAGTATTTTTTTTTTACAATAAAACTAATTAAAACATTCTTTAATCAGATATTATTCGTGACAGCTCTAAATCTGATTAGAAGTCATTATAGTATCTTTTAATATAGGACAGTCAAATTACGTAAAATGTTTATTTACCATTAACAACTTTCATCAGACCTAATGGCGTCTGCTCTGTCAGATTACCATTCTGCTAAAATAGTGAACAACGACAGAATAGTACACATAAACCAATAACAGTCATTTTAGCAGCGCATTTGTATAATTACATGTTTAAATTAATCTGTACAAGACATACAAGATGAACAGAAATGTCAGGACTCACCTTGATTTAATTTATTTTAACCTATGTCAAGGCTACAAATCCAGTTTTTTGGAATTTTTGATTTCAGAAATTCAAACATTATACGCTGAAGGCAAAAAAATCACTTTCAACATTGGAATTCTATAGTTTATAATTCATAATAAAGTCAAAACAGATTTCATTTACAAGATAAGATAAGGGAACCTTATACATTTTAATATGATGCTGTCATATAATTAAAAAGATAGAATAAACTCATAAAATGCATTACCTGTTATATACTTCAGAAGGATGTGAGGATGTTGCCGATTAAATCGATCAATTTCCACAAACACCCCGATGACTTTACCAACTATAAATAGGATATATTCTGGGAAGAAACTGCCAACATCTTCAAACCCACATCTTAAAAACGCGTTATATCCATATTTAGCTGGAGCGGATTCATTTGGGGACTCAGACGACTTACCTTTTAAATGTCCACTTCCACGAAAAAAAAAACGATGTAGCTGTGGTCCGAGAGCCCAAGCGAGCGATGCTCTTAATTGCGGCATGCTTAATTGAAAATTGCCGGCCTGCCCCTAAATACGGTCGCGGGCGAGGCCCTGCAGGGCGAACGCCGCAGTTCGGAACGCTTCCCCAGCCTGCCCCCCCGCCCCCCCTGCCCCCCCCGCCCCGGTCCGCACGCCCCCCCGCCCCGGCCCACCCGCCCCCGCCCCCGGCCGCCCGCCCCCCCGCCCCCCGGCCCGCCCGCCCCCGCCCGCCCGCCGCCCGCCCCCGGCCGCCCGCCCCCGCCCCACCGGCGCCGCCCCCGGCCCGCCGCCCGCCCGCCCCCGCCCGCCCGCCGCCCCCCGCCCAGCCCGCCCGCACCCGCCCGGCCCGCCCGCGCCCGCTCGCCTGGCTCGCCCGCCGCCCGCCCGCCGGCTCGACCCGCCCGCCCGCCCGCCCGCCGCCTGCTGCTCGCCCAGCCGGGCTCGCCCGGCCCGGCTCGCCCCCCGGCTCGCCCGCCGGCTCGCCCGCCGGCTACGCCAGCAGGCTCGCCCGCCCGGCTCAGCCCGCCCGCTCGCCCGCTGGCTCGCCCGCCTGGCTCGCCCGCCTGGCTCGCCGCCTGCTCGCCCGCCTGGCTCGCCCGCCTGGCTCGCCCCCTGGCTCGCCCGCTGGCCTCGCCCGCCTGGCTCGCCCCTGCTCGCCCCGCTGGCTCGCCCGCCTGGCTCCGCGGGGCCCCGGGCCTGGCTGCCCCCTGGCTCGCCCGCCTGGGCTCGCCCGCCTTGGCTCGCCGCCTGCGCTCGCCGCCTGCGCGCCCGCCTGGCTCGCCCGCCTGCTCGCACCGCCTGGCTCGCCCGCCTGGCTCCGCCCGCCTGGCTCGCCCGCCTGCTCGACCGCCTGGCTCGCCCGCCATGGCTCGCCCGCCTGCTCGCCCGCACTGGCTCGCCCGCCTGGTCGCCCGCCTGGCTCGCCGCTGGCTCGCCCGCCTGGCTCGCCCGCCTGGCTGCCCCGCCTGGCTGCACCGCCTGGCTCGCCACCTGGCTCGCCCGCCATGGCTCGCCGCCTGCTCGCGCCGCCTGGCTCGCCCGCCTCGGCTCGCCCGCCTGGCTTCGCCGCCTGTCGCCGCCTTGCGCTCGCCCGCCTGGCTCGCCCGCTGGCTCGCCGCCTTGGCTCGCCACGCCTGCTCGCCCGCTGGCTCGCCCGCCTGGCTTCCGCCCCGCCTGGCTCGCCGCCTTGGCTCCGCCCGCCTGCTCGCCCGGCCTGGCGTCCCCGCCTGCTCGCCCGCTGCTCGCCCGCCTGCTCGCCGCCTTCGCTCGCCCGCCGGCTCGCCCGCCTGGCTGCCCGCCTGGTCGACCCGCTGGCTCGCCCGCCTGGCTCGCCCGCCTGGCTCGCCAGCCTGGCTCGCCCGCCTGGCTCGCCCGCCCTGGGCTCGCCCGCCTGCTCCGCCCGCCTGGCTCGCCGCCTGGCTCGCCGCCTTTTTGCTCGCACGCCTGGCTCTTGCGCCGCCTGGCTACGCCGCTGTGCTCGCCCCGGGCTCGCCCGCCTGGCTCGCCCGCCTGGCTCGCACCGCCTGGCTCCCGCCTGGCTCGCCCGCCTGGGCTCGCCCGCACTGGCTTCGCCCGCCTGGCTCGCCCGCCTGCTTCGCCCGCTGGCCCGCCCGCCTGGCCGCCCGCCTGCCCGCCCGCCTGGCCGCCCGCCCTCCCCAGCACAAACGCCCGCCGCCTGCCCGACTAGCCCGTCCGACTCACTCGCCGTCTGCCACGCTCGCCGCCGCCGGCTCGCCCGCCCCTCCCGGCGTGCGCCGCCTCGCCGCCCGGCCTGACTCGCCCGTCTGCCCCCTCGCCCGCCCGCACGGCTCGCCCGCCCTCCCGGCTCGCCCCCCGCCGGACGCCGCCCGGTTCAGGGCTGGTCGCCGACGCATGCCCCTTCGCGTCCTTCCACCCCCTGAAAAAGACGGAACACGAGAGACAACTTTTACGGTGGGACTTCGCACCGCGAACGCCGCGTCGCCTGTGCCACGCGAGTTGGGCGCGAGAGAGTCGAAGACCTTTGCTGCCGACGGACGAAAATGAAATGTGTTCTTATAGATTGACTTTTCATTATTATCTATATTATTATTATTATTATTATTATTATTGATTATTATTCATTATTATTATTCATTATTATGATTATTCAATTATATATATTATTATTATGTTATTATGATTATTATTATGATTATTATTTATTATTAGTCTATTAATATTAATTATTATTATTCATTATTATATATTGCATTATTTTATTATTTATTATTGATTGTGTTGCTATATCACCCTATCCAGCTCTTTATTAGCTGGCTTTCTTCATTTGGGGTTAAAGTAACATGGGGTACCGTCGAAATAAAATTTCAATGGATCTCCAGTATTTGTCTCTTCGCTAAAGTTAATGCTAGATTACTGTGGCTCGTGGGATTGCCGCTGATTCTCCGAGTATGACTTCCGTAGCCCTCAATTACTGCTCCGGTAACCGTCACCCTTTCCTCCAAAGGTCCCCAAGACTGTTTGGAGACTCTCTATGAATATTCTCCTACATGGTTCCTACAAGACTGAATTTCTCTATTTCTGCGCTGCCGTGCTTGGTCAATTCGGAATTAAAAGACAGAACCAGCTTTTTCCATGGCTGTGATATTGAACGTCTTATTCTCCTTTCTTGAATATATTGTAACGTCGTGCCGAACGAGCCAGGATGGACAAAACACAGTGTCGGCAAGCCAGCGGGTGGGGGCGCAGTCCTTTTGCGGCAAGCGAATGCACCAGAGGTGGCCCTCCTCAAGGGGCCCGGCGTGGGCGTGACTCGGAACGTTGAGTGTCAACTGCACAGAGGGAATGATGGGTGAGTCCAGCCGCGTGCAGCTGGACTCCAAAATTGCAAACAGGCCAACGTTTCGGGATGAGACAGCGCCGCCGGCATGTGAGGGTCTGTATCACGTGCCCTCGCGAGGGGGCTGGAAGAGCAACCAGCCGTCACAGTGGGCATTCGAGTTTGAACCGAATCGCCCGGGGTGCGAAGGCACATTACCCGCCAGGGTTAATCGCGAGCTTCGGCAAGCGAGGTTGCGGTTGCCACGGGACAATAAGGCAGGAGGCGCGCCAAAGCCGGCTGGGGCTCGCGCAGGCTGGGGCTGGGATGCCTCAAGATGCTCCAGTGGCTGGGAGTGTAGCGCGTTTCCGAGAGTATGTGTAACTGGTGTAATCAACAATTGTAAATAAAACTGTATCATCAACTCCGTGTCCTGTGTGTTACTCGCACCGACGACGCCAAGACGATGGAAGACATTAAATCGTAAGGCAGCGGTTAAACGAACTTTCACGCAGTGGCAACCATTCAAACATTAAATGAGTGGCAGCGGTTAAAACGAACTTTCAACGCAGTGCAACCATTCAACATAAATGGATTGGCAGCGGGTTAAAAACGAACTTTGTCACGCAGTGGCAAGCATTCAAACATTGAAAATAGTGGCTGCTGTTAAAACGAAACTGTTTCCGCATTGGCAAACCATTCAAACATTTAAATGGTAGCAGTGACATTTGGACATCCACCGCGGATAGTGAGAATGTAAGTAATTCACTGGTAGTGATTCACGCAGAGTAGTGAGAATTTAACATTGATACGCAGCAATTGTCGAAAGTGTCGCGGTTGCCACGGACCACAAAAGGCCAGGAGCGGCGCCAGCCGCCCGGATGGCGGTCTCGTCAGCGCTGGGGCGGGGATGCTCAGATGCTTACAGTGCTGGAGCTGTAGCGCGCTTTCCGAGAGTAGGTGTACTGGTAATCAAAATTGTAATAAGAACTGTATAATCAACTCCGTGTCTGTGCTGTTACTCGCACCGACGACGCCACCAATATAAATTATATATATATATATATATATATATAGTATATATACTATATATATATATAATATAATATATATTTCTCTCACTGTATACAATGATTGCACGACGTAATAAAATAATGTAACAAACAACATTTCTAAAAATGTTCAAGTGGTTATGTCTCTTTTCACTGACATCCAGTTAACACATATACGATCTAAAAACCTGATGTATCTCATTTCACTGTTTCTTTCATCTCTCATCGGTTCTTCTCTCCCCTCTCTCCCCCTCTCCGTCCTCTACTCCCGTTCTCTCTCCCCTCTCCTCCTCTCTCCCCTTCCCCACTTTCCCCTCTCCTTCTGTCCCATCTCCCCCTCTCCCATCTCACCTTGCCCCTCCCTCTTCTCTCTCTCCTCTCTCACACTATACATACTCAAGTCACTCATCGCACACACTCAATTCACAAAGTTTGCTCTCTTCCAAACAGTGTTCATGTATTTCAAAGGCATTATATTTACGTTACCCTTCCTTTTCTGTACCACGGAGATTTTTTTTTTGTATTTTCCCTTGCCATTTATCTTCTTCATAATATTTTTACACGATCAATTTTACTTTTTTTCATTTTACCCCATGGGCGTTTCCACCACGCACTTTCACCGGTCCACGGAAGCCCGGTTCGCATACGAATGACTTATTTGCTCACACTCTCTTCAATTACTGACATGAGGCCACGCCTCCTTGATTCTGTTCCGCCGACCCGTGCCTCGTTATTTGCCGAAATACCAAACGAGATCCGGACGAACGCGCAGTTTGGCGGGTCTATTTTAAGCGCAGACGCGCGTCTTATAAGCTGGCGTTGTGCAGGCGCGTGGCACCGTGGTGCGCGGCCGTGCTTTCTAATTAAAAAAGTTTGCCGCGCCCAGTCGTCGCCACCCGCCGAGGGAGAACGGGACGAGCGACGGCGGGTTGAGCAGTTCAGGGCTGAGTC
>BOPP01000042.1:3231849-3244812 GCA_017312745.1 Gryllus bimaculatus
AAAAAAAAAAACCCGAAGGGAAGGATTTTTTTATTAAAATTGGTATACGGGGAAGGAAGTGATTTAATTCAACAAATTAAATTAATCAACAAGAGACCCAAATGCGGGGTTCTTTCAAAATAATTTTACATATTTCGCAAGAATTTTTTGGAAACATTTTTATTCCCAAGTTTTAATAACAGCGATATTAAAAAGACGATGCCCAGTTTTATGCGAGAATTAACTGAGCCTTTACCGACTAAATTAACAGCTGATTTTATTGCGCGCATGTGAAATATACCCTACACAGAACCATACAGAGGCAACACACGGATATTCAAGACGTGTTCATATGAAAAAGACCAATAATAACGGTTCCCGTACTAAAACGCTAGTTAAATCAATAATTCCATTACGTAGCTCGGTCCATAACCCATTGCTAATCATTTCTCAGGGCGAATGAGTTTTCGCCGTCCCGAGACAGCGCATTCGTCTGCCTACGAAAGTCAACGAACTCGCCCGGCAGCCGGGCGGACGCATCGCCACCGCGCCGCCGCCTCGACCGTCCCGACCACCCACGCCCTGATGGGTTGGCCAGCTCGACTGCAAGGCGCTCTAGACGAACGTACACCAAGGAACGAACGGGGCTTCGAGAACCTCCTTCGCGCCCATGCCGCCCCTCAAAGCCCATCCACTACGTGCAATCTGTGAGCGACTGAGTGACAACAGTACTCAATGTGCATGGCTCGCGAGCGACCAGCTGCTTGTGTATGCGCTATACTTTTGCTCCAGAAGGGTATGATCTAATCATGACAAGTAAATTTGAGGAGAAGAGATGTCTGATATTCAACTACCAACTGATTGTCAATAATACATAATAATCTTAACTGTAAATAATAATCGCGTAATCTTTACTCGAAATTGAGTGCAATTGCGGTAACTCATAACACATATAATTAATAATACATAATAATAAATTAATCGAGTGGGCTCATTAGAACAAAAATGGATGATACCTCGCATTTTCCATCAAAATGTTACGTAATGATATATTTGCTCATTTGCTTCAAAAGGAAACTGTTTTTACTCATTGTCCATGCTATTGATTAACCCGTTAGGTCATTGAATTCTCTGTGAACAACCATTGTTACCACAGTTGCAGAAGCGTCAAAGAAAACTCGCTGTCCCGCTAGCCACGAAAAGATCCATGTTTTCGTCTAGATACCTCAACAATCTCGAAAAAACAACTAATGAGAACAATTTTCGATTATCTACTGAAAATGAAAATAAAATTGATGTGCATATTCAGTATTTTTGACTGCGCGACTTACGACAGAATATTAATATTCAATGCGACTACTGCCGACGACACAGCTGGCGTCATGCGACAGAAAGGTTCCAAGGATAAACGCCAATCCGCCATTAATAGTTTTATATTTTACGTGTCGTATTTTGAATTGGCAACTTCTTTGTGTTAAACTGTGTTAATACAAAGAATTTTACCACTACATCGTACTATCTTAGTGTTACAGCAGGATTCGTAAATTACATTAATTAATACTATTTCTAAATATTTAGATTATTACAGTGTTATCAGTTATAGTTGCAGTGTTATAGGAAAGTATTTATATTTTGTCTTTGAGTGTACGAAGTGCTAATTTGGAAAGCATTTTGTGTGGTTTCGTTCAGCAGCTATTTTTGCTGCTGAAGAACACGTCTGCCACCATATATAAATTTCATAAACAAAACTATTTTATTTTCATTATTTCGCTCATTAAGCGACAAGTCGATGCTTTCACTACTTACCGCATCTTACTCGAAGTACAGTGAGGTAGATCTCCATTTGAATGACTTAGTGAATAAATACCATATCACAGCCCTCCTATGGATTTGAACGCTCGGCTGGGCGGGAAAGCCCCCACTTTGGTGATTTCAGGTCCTTCCAATCCAATCACCGCTCTCCCGTTTACGGGGTTGCGACCTATACCTGCCGCACTCGCAATTTGTTGCGCACTCGCGCATCGTAAAGGTATATCGGACCTTAATGAGCGCGGGGGGAGTCGGCTCCCTCGCCTACGCCAACTGGATGCGTAACTTCTCTTGCGATAGTCATGCTCGTCCGGCTCAGTTTTTTCTTTTCCTCTCTGTCTCTCTTCTCGTCTCTGCTTCCTTCTCTCTCTCTCTTTCTCTCTCTGCCTTTCTCTCTCTCTCCTTCTCTCTCCTCTCCTTCTCTTCTCCCTCTCTCCTCTCACTCTTCTCTCTCTCCCTGTCTCTCGTCTCTCCTTCTCTCTCTCTCCTTCTCTCTCTCTCCTTCTCTCTCTCCTTTCCTCTCTCTCTCCTTCCTCTCTCCCTGCTCCTTTCTCCTTGCTCTCTCTCTCCTTCTCTCTCTCTCCTTCTCTCTCTCTCCGTCCTCTCTCCCCTTCTCTCCTCTCTCTTCTCTCTCTTCTCCTTTCTCCTCTCTCTCCTTCTCTCTCGTCTCTCTGTACTCTCATGCGCTTCCTCTGCTGCCTGCTTCTTTCACTAGTTCCCTCAACCTTTCACCGTCACTGGCCCTTCTCTTTCCAGATCCCGTACCCTCTCTTCTCTTTCTTTCAGCCTTGAGTTCTGCTCTCTCCTTTCAACTTCACGCGTTTCCTTTCTTCTTCCTTGATCCTTCATCGGTCACTTCAGTCTCCTCCTCGGATATCATCTGCCTTCTCTAGCTGTCTCCTGTCACTTCCGGTTCCTTCTCCATTACTTCTTCCTCCCATTCCCCATCATACTCACTTCCTGCGGTGTACATCTTCACTCCCACTTCCTCCTCTTTTTCACGTTTCATTCTGTCCTTGCTTCCTCTCTGCTTTCTCCTGCTCTTTCTCCTTTCACCATACGTTTGTTCTGCTTTCTATCACTTCTTCCGCACGTCCCTCTTCGCTATCAGCCTTCACTTCCCAAATGTCCTTCTCCTCTTCGTTTCAACCTTCAGATCTGACAACCTCCTCACATCTTCTACTTTTTTCACCATAAGGTCCTTCCCTTCACTTTCTGTCATCTTCACAATCTCCTCTCCTCTTTCACCTTCATTCTCTCTTCTCTTTCCCTTCGCTTTCTCCCTCCGCCTTTCAATCTTCATCACCTGCTTGTCTCTGCTCCAATCTCCCATCTCACTTCTCTCTCTCGTCTTACTTCTCTCTCTCTCTCTCTCTCGTTCTCTCTCTCTCTCTCCGCCCGACTCAGCCCTGAACTGCTCAACCCGCCGTCGCTCGTCCCGTTCTCCCTCGGCGGGTGGCGACGACTGGGCGCGGCAAACTTTTTTAATTAGAAAGCACGGCCGCGCACCACGGTGCCACGCGCCTGCACAACGCCAGCTTATAAGACGCGCGTCTGCGCTTAAAATAGACCCGCCAAACTGCGCGTTCGTCCGGATCTCGTTTGGTATTTCGGCAAATAACGAGGCACGGGTCGGCGGAACAGAATCAAGGAGGCGTGGCCTCATGTCAGTAATTGAAGAGAGTGTGAGCAAATAAGTCATTCGTATGCGAACCGGGCTTCCGTGGACCGGTGAAAGTGCGTGGTGGAAACGCCCATGGGGTAAAATGAAAAAAAGTAAAATTGATCGTGTAAAAATATTATGAAGAAGATAAATGGCAAGGGAAAATACAAAAAAAAAATCTCCGTGGTACAGAAAAGGAAGGGTAACGTAAATATAATGCCTTTGAAATACATGAACACTGTTTGGAAGAGAGCAAACTTTGTGAATTGAGTGTGTGCGATGAGTGACTTGAGTATGTATAGTGTGAGAGAGGAGAGAGAGAAGAGGGAGGGGCAAGGTGAGATGGGAGAGGGGGAGATGGGACAGAAGGAGAGGGGAAAGTGGGGAAGGGGAGAGAGGAGGAGAGGGGAGAGAGAACGGGAGTAGAGGACGGAGAGGGGGAGAGAGGGGAGAGAAGAACCGATGAGAGATGAAAGAAACAGTGAAATGAGATACATCAGGTTTTTAGATCGTATATGTGTTAACTGGATGTCAGTGAAAAGAGACATAACCACTTGAACATTTTTAGAAATGTTGTTTGTTACATTATTTTATTACGTCGTGCAATCATTGTATACAGTGAGAGAAATATATATTATATTATATATATATATAGTATATATACTATATATATATATATATATATATATAATTTATATTGGTGGCGTCGTCGGTGCGAGTAACAGCACAGACACGGAGTTGATTATACAGTTCTTATTACAATTTTGATTACCAGTACACCTACTCTCGGAAAGCGCGCTACAGCTCCAGCACTGTAAGCATCTGAGCATCCCCGCCCCAGCGCTGACGAGACCGCCATCCGGGCGGCTGGCGCCGCTCCTGGCCTTTTGTGGTCCGTGGCAACCGCGACACTTTCGACAATTGCTGCGTATCAATGTTAAATTCTCACTACTCTGCGTGAATCACTACCAGTGAATTACTTACATTCTCACTATCCGCGGTGGATGTCCAAATGTCACTGCTACCATTTAAATGTTTGAATGGTTTGCCAATGCGGAAACAGTTTCGTTTTAACAGCAGCCACTATTTTCAATGTTTGAATGCTTGCCACTGCGTGACAAAGTTCGTTTTTAACCCGCTGCCAATCCATTTATGTTGAATGGTTGCACTGCGTTGAAAGTTCGTTTTAACCGCTGCCACTCATTTAATGTTTGAATGGTTGCCACTGCGTGAAAGTTCGTTTAACCGCTGCCTTACGATTTAATGTCTTCCATCGTCTTGGCGTCGTCGGTGCGAGTAACACACAGGACACGGAGTTGATGATACAGTTTTATTTACAATTGTTGATTACACCAGTTACACATACTCTCGGAAACGCGCTACACTCCCAGCCACTGGAGCATCTTGAGGCATCCCAGCCCCAGCCTGCGCGAGCCCCAGCCGGCTTTGGCGCGCCTCCTGCCTTATTGTCCCGTGGCAACCGCAACCTCGCTTGCCGAAGCTCGCGATTAACCCTGGCGGGTAATGTGCCTTCGCACCCCGGGCGATTCGGTTCAAACTCGAATGCCCACTGTGACGGCTGGTTGCTCTTCCAGCCCCCTCGCGAGGGCACGTGATACAGACCCTCACATGCCGGCGGCGCTGTCTCATCCCGAAACGTTGGCCTGTTTGCAATTTTGGAGTCCAGCTGCACGCGGCTGGACTCACCCATCATTCCCTCTGTGCAGTTGACACTCAACGTTCCGAGTCACGCCCACGCCGGGCCCCTTGAGGAGGGCCACCTCTGGTGCATTCGCTTGCCGCAAAAGGACTGCGCCCCCACCCGCTGGCTTGCCGACACTGTGTTTTGTCCATCCTGGCTCGTTCGGCACGACGTTACAATATATTCAAGAAAGGAGAATAAGACGTTCAATATCACAGCCATGGAAAAAGCTGGTTCTGTCTTTTAATTCCGAATTGACCAAGCACGGCAGCGCAGAAATAGAGAAATTCAGTCTTGTAGGAACCATGTAGGAGAATATTCATAGAGAGTCTCCAAACAGTCTTGGGGACCTTTGGAGGAAAGGGTGACGGTTACCGGAGCAGTAATTGAGGGCTACGGAAGTCATACTCGGAGAATCAGCGGCAATCCCACGAGCCACAGTAATCTAGCATTAACTTTAGCGAAGAGACAAATACTGGAGATCCATTGAAATTTTATTTCGACGGTACCCCATGTTACTTTAACCCCAAATGAAGAAAGCCAGCTAATAAAGAGCTGGATAGGGTGATATAGCAACACAATCAATAATAAATAATAAAATAATGCAATATATAATAATGAATAATAATAATTAATATTAATAGACTAATAATAAATAATAATCATAATAATAATCATAATAACATAATAATAATATATATAATTGAATAATCATAATAATGAATAATAATAATGAATAATAATCAATAATAATAATAATAATAATAATAATATAGATAATAATGAAAAGTCAATCTATAAGAACACATTTCATTTTCGTCCGTCGGCAGCAAAGGTCTTCGACTCTCTCGCGCCCAACTCGCGTGGCACAGGCGACGCGGCGTTCGCGGTGCGAAGTCCCACCGTAAAAGTTGTCTCTCGTGTTCCGTCTTTTTCAGGGGGTGGAAGGACGCGAAGGGGCATGCGTCGGCGACCAGCCCTGAACCGGGCGGCGTCCGGCGGGGGGCGAGCCGGGAGGGCGGGCGAGCCGTGCGGGCGGGCGAGGGGGCAGACGGGCGAGTCAGGCCGGGCGGCGAGGCGGCGCACGCCGGGAGGGGCGGGCGAGCCGGCGGCGGCGAGCGTGGCAGACGGCGAGTGAGTCGGACGGGCTAGTCGGGCAGGCGGCGGGCGTTTGTGCTGGGGAGGGCGGGCGGCCAGGCGGGCGGGCAGGCGGGCGGCCAGGCGGGCGGGCCAGCGGGCGAAGCAGGCGGGCGAGCCAGGCGGGCGAAGCCAGTGCGGGCGAGCCCAGGCGGGCGAGCCAGGCGGGAGCCAGGCGGTGCGAGCCAGGCGGGCGAGCCAGGCGGGCGAGCCCGGGGCGAGCACAGCGGCGTAGCCAGGCGGCGCAAGAGCCAGGCGTGCGAGCAAAAAGGCGGCGAGCCAGGCGGCGAGCCAGGCGGGCGGAGCAGGCGGGCGAGCCCAGGGCGGGCGAGCCAGGCGGGCGAGCCAGGCTGGCGAGCCAGGCGGGCGAGCCAGGCGGGCGAGCCAGCGGGTCGACCAGGCGGGCAGCCAGGCGGGCGAGCCGGCGGGCGAGCGAAGGCGGCGAGCAGGCGGGCGAGCAGCGGGCGAGCAGGCGGGGACGCCAGGCCGGGCGAGCAGGCGGGCGGAGCCAAGGCGGCGAGCCAGGCGGGGCGGAAGCCAGGCGGGCGAGCCAGCGGGCGAGCAGGCGTGGCGAGCCAAGGCGGCGAGCCAGCGGGCGAGCCAGGCGGGCGAGCGCAAGGCGGCGACAGGCGGCGAAGCCAGGCGGGCGAGCCGAGGCGGGCGAGCCAGGCGGCGCGAGCAGGCGGCGAGCCATGGCGGGCGAGCCAGGTGGCGAGCCAGGCGGTGCAGCCAGGCGGGGCAGCCAGGCGGGCGAGCCAGGCGGGCGAGCCAGCGGCGAGCCAGGCGGGCGACCAGGCGGGCGAGCCAGTGCGGGCGAGCAGGCGGGCGAGCCATGGCGGGCGAGCCAGGCGGTCGAGCAGGCGGGCGAGCCAGGCGGGCGGAGCCAGGCGGGCGAGCCAGGCGGTGCGAGCAGGCGGGCGAGCCAGGCGGGCGCGCAGGCGGCGAGCGCAGGCGGCGAGCCAAGGCGGGCGAGCCCAGGCGGGCGAGCCAGGGGGCAGCCAGGCCCGGGGCCCCGCGGAGCCAGGCGGGCGAGCCAGCGGGGCGAGCAGGGGCGAGCCAGGCGGGCGAGGCCAGCGGGCGAGCCAGGGGGCGAGCCAGGCGGGCGAGCCAGGCGGGCGAGCAGGCGGCGAGCCAGGCGGGCGAGCCAGGCGGGCGAGCCAGCGGGCGAGCGGGCGGGCTGAGCCGGGCGGGCGAGCCTGCTGGCGTAGCCGGCGGGCGAGCCGGCGGGCGAGCCGGGGGGCGAGCCGGGCCGGGCGAGCCCGGCTGGGCGAGCAGCAGGCGGCGGGCGGGCGGGCGGGCGGGTCGAGCCGGCGGGCGGGCGGCGGGCGAGCCAGGCGAGCGGGCGCGGGCGGGCCGGGCGGGTGCGGGCGGGCTGGGCGGGGGGCGGCGGGCGGGCGGGGGCGGGCGGGCGGCGGGCCGGGGGCGGCGCCGGTGGGGCGGGGGCGGGCGGCCGGGGGCGGGCGGCGGGCGGGCGGGGGCGGGCGGGCCGGGGGGCGGGGGGGCGGGCGGCCGGGGGCGGGGGCGGGTGGGCCGGGGCGGGGGGGCGTGCGGACCGGGGCGGGGGGGGCAGGGGGGGCGGGGGGGCAGGCTGGGGAAGCGTTCCGAACTGCGGCGTTCGCCCTGCAGGGCCTCGCCCGCGACCGTATTTAGGGGCAGGCCGGCAATTTTCAATTAAGCATGATTATATCATCCGCAATTAAGAGCATCGCTCGCTTGGGCTGCTCGGACTCACAACTCGTTTTTTTCGTGGAAGGGACAATAAAAGGTAGTCGTCGAGTCCCCTCAAATGAGATGCGCTCCAGCTAATATGGAATATAACGCGTTTTTAAGATGTGGCGTTTGAGATGTTGGCATTTCTGTCCCAGAGAATATATCGCTATTTATCAATGGTAATATCACGGGTGTTTTGGAAATTGTCGATTTAAATCGCAACATCCTCACATCCTTTGAAGTATAAAACAGTATGCATTTTATGAGTTATACTATCTTTTAATTATAGACAGTCAAATATTAAAAATGTAAAGGTTCCCTTATCGTAACTGTAAATGAAACTGTTTGAAACTTTATTTATAAATTTAAATAAAACTATAAATTTCAATGTTGAAAGTGATTTTTTTGCTTCAGCGTATAATTTAATCTGAAATCAAAAATTGAAACAGATTGTAGCCTGAAATAGGTTTAAAATAAATTAAGATAAGGTGAGTCTGAATTTCTGTTCATTTGTATGTCTTGTACGATTAAATTTAAACATGTATCTTATACAAATGCCTTTAATACTTTATTGTTATTGTTTATTTTGTTGTTACTATTTTAGCAGATGTATCTGACGAAGCAGACCCATAGGTCTATGAAACGTTGTAATGTAATAAACATGTTACGTATTTGACTGTCTAGAATTAAAAGATACTATAACTTCTAAAATTTAGACTGTCACACGAATAATATTATTAAAGACATGTTTTATTAGTTTTATTGTAATAAAAACAATACTAGTTTGAATTATGTTAAATTTACAGGTAATACAGTACCATGAAATAAATTCAAGAAATATATGTAAATGGTCCATAGTTAGTAAGATATTTATCAGTTTGAGATTAAACACACTTGCAATACAAACTGGAAAATACTCGTGTATGCAAGAACAGGACTTCCACAAAGTTTGCCATCTGTAGTCTATTTACGGGATATATCGTTTCCTGTACACATTTCTATCCGACAGAAAATTCCAACGGAGCGACTGAAACGCCCCTAGCGGGCGTGTCCCGAAGTATGTAGTTGCGAGTGGTGGCCATGTTGAATTGCGCGCCTACGTGGGCGTGGCAGGGTAAAGCACGTTTGTTGGGCGCCTGTGAACCGCTTAAGGCCGCTACATGTTTACGATGGCCGAAATGAAATTCCATTCACGCAGGGCCATGGGAACGAACGGTGCATCTCAAGCAAGAAACTGGTACCACGGCCACAAGGAGGGAAAAAAAGTGCATGAATTCGACTGCCTGTGAGGTCCCAATTCTGCTTGAGCGTGAAATTGAAGAAGCGAGATAGTGGTTCTTACGCTGAATATTAAACAAACAGACCGCAAGGAAATAATAAATACAAAGCCAAGAGAGTCATGGTAAATTAATACTAAATTGTGAATGTTTAATAAATAAAAATGTACCTCTAAGCATTATCATAAAATATTTCCTGACATCTCAAGATGTTTCTGTGCATTTCTTTTAATAAAATCCGTTCAGCTTAAATTTAGATGACATTCTTCTTTGTTACTTGGCAATTTTTTTCAGATTGTGCAGTGCAACAGAACAATGCGACGCGAAATGAAATGCGGCAACTTCCACGAACACAAAATTAACATTACATTACATATTAAATATTTTCGTTTTATATAGAAGATTATTATTCTTAAAGCTATTGTGATAGTTGAAGCCAGTAGATCATGTATTCACTCAGTATAAACAATGTATATTCGCAGTGTCACAGGAATGTAGGTTCGAATTGCGTTGTGAGCATGGATGTTTGTTCTTTAACACCTCGTTTAAAAAACATTAATCATATTTTTTTAAACAATTTTGGTTTTAACATATGTTTTTGATTTTGAGTCATTATATTCAAATATGCAGACTGTACAGTCAATGGCAGAACTTTCCAGTAGTTGAATTCTGTCATTTACGTGGGAGATTTGAAGTGATTAAGCCATCCAAAACTGATAATAATTAAAATACAAATTTGGGCTAATCATATTTGATTTCCACTTGTGTTCTAACGCGAGTAGATAAATATGTCAATTCTGCGTATTCCGTTAGCTTTGTGCTGCTAAAGAATTTTGAGTTTGTACTAACAAACAACAAGCTTGAATGTATGTGGTATACAACAACTAACCGACATTGTTTGAAAAAACTCGAAATAAAAATAAGGCGTATCTTAAGTCAATGTTAAGTTCCTGTGGACGTGTCAGAGACGCAAACAATACAATTCACAAATGAATCATATACACATGAATAATGAACAATAAAAAATATTTATCTATTTTTCGTCACCAAACATAGGCAATAAGAAATTTTCTGCCTCAAAATCGCCGTTTTCCTGCGCGCGATTACAATACTTTGTCTCCTTACGAAATAACGATTTTCCTACAACAACTATTCATCCTGATATCATGGTTGAGTAATGTATCGCCTCAATAACGAAACTTGGGCAAAGCATCGACGTCCACTTGATAACAAACATACCAGTGACTACATCCTTTTCAACCGCCAAGGCATACTTTCCATACTTTCCCCTCAAATAGAACTTTAAAAAACCCTCTCAACTTGTTCGTGTTGAATACCCCGCACTTGAAACACGACTCCCAGTCACCCAAGAGACAACCGCATAATTCCACAGATTCTTTGAATTTTAATTCAGGTGTTGAGAAGTAACAGGAAGCATTCGGGGCCATTACAAGGGCAATACGTCAACGCCCCTGGCGGCCGTGGGTCGAAGCACGCGAAGTCCGCCGCCATCTTGGCTCTGTCGGTGAGCGCCGAAGAGTGCCGCAGCACGTTCGCCGCCTGTTTTGGGAAGCGGCCTCCTCTCAGACACGTTTATGGCAACTGGAATGAAATTCCAGACGCTCGCCCTTCCGCCTTGGACAATGCAGTAAATCCGTCCCTTCGTGCGGTGCTAGCGTCCGGCGTTGCTCGTGAAGATGATGGAAGGCGCCATCTTCTCGCTCACCTCTTCACGGGTGCACTTGCATTTCGAAACGAGGTATCTCAATCGCTCTCTGTGGTCTCGGTAATTAATGTTCAACGCAAATGAAAATGAAAATGCATTTTAAATGTAATTTTTATCGGGATGAAACAAATAGGACGATTAAACATCATACATTCCTAAGTTGAAAACCTTATTTTCATCCCTGATAACAAACAGCTTGCACAATAACCAATTTGAATTAAATAATTTTCTATTATAATTAATACAATTATTATTTATTATTGTTACCTATTGTTATTTTTAATTATTATTGTTAATTCTATTTATTATTTAAATAATAAATATAACTAATAAAAATTATTGATTTCTTATTGCCACGAATTTATTTATGAACGTTATGAAAACCTACGTCTTTGTCAACATTGGGAGGGATTCCGTAAAGATTTTGTTAATTCATAAAGAATGGGATATATGGTCGGAAATGGTTCTTAACGTTTGAAAAAATTCATCGCGCAGTACCCAAGTCCGAACGACATGTTCCATGTTTTCGTTTTTGATACGTGTAGATCGATAGACCTATACTTTGTTTTAATGCTGTCCATTAATTTTTCTATGAAAATTCTTCGAAAATCTTTCGAAAACTCTATAGCAACGCGTGACAAAAAACAATTTATTCTGAATCAATTGATCTCATTTATATCATCATCCTTTTCTAGGCATTACGTTGCAGAGTTGACTTACAAACTACGATTGATTACAAACTACTTAGATTACAAACTACGTTGCAGAGTTGACTTCAAAAAATCATATTGCAAATCGATGAGCTGAGGGGAGAGCTCGACAAGAGGTTTATTTCCATGTCATGTACACACGAACTAGAACTGAAAGTAGTTCCTCGCCGAGCACTCCTTAATACACGTAACAGCGTTCCGGACTATACTGCACGCTTTCTGAGTGTTCGCCTAACGAGAAAACGTAACGCTGTTTTTATCGCGTTGCTTTCTCTGTTTACCGAATAAGGTTACAAGGTTCTCAGTCCTCTCAAAAATGGACGGAAAAAAGAAAGAGGTAAATGTGTACGGTGAGTAGCGATAAAGAAAGTATAATGAAGAGAGCTACTTTAATGAATATTTGTAAGCGAGAAATAGAAAATTGCGGTAAGTGTAATAAAATGTGAGGTAAATCCGTCCAGATGCGAATATGCCTTATTAATGAATTTTTACACAATATTTTACCCATTTTCAATGTCATATTTCAGAAGTACGTAACAATTTCAAGGCATTACGTTTGTATATACTCACTTCTTACTTCATTATACTGATAGTAATAAGTAACAAACTATCTTAGATATATTAATACAGTATATTAAGAGTGGGAGCTGATACATGTACTCATTTTAACTTTACCACATTTTTTCGTGAAGGAATATTTGAAATTCCAAAAACAATGCTGTGAATATCAAAAGACGAGACAAAGCTGCGCGTAAGCAATAATTTATAAGAAGGGTTGTTCATTTGTCTCTGCGCCTTGTCTATTCTTAATGAAACATTTCATATCCTCTTACTCTCCGTTTTTCAACCCACGCCTGACTTGAAAAATATCCTTGTTTCCTACGCGAGGAAAAACAGATTTCCAGTCCTTCTCTCGGGAACATTTATTATTATTCTTCAACATGTTGGTTACGCCGAGCAAACGGTACATAATTCAACAACAAATTGAGTGCATGAAACAGGCAAGGATATATTTAAAATTCAAATCAGCCCGCGTCGCAATATAAATGCATAATTTTGCAATAAAATAATTACAATGATTGAGTCCTCGTACAACGACACTCAATCAAGTCGTAAAGGCGACCGCCTTATTCGAAATCATGTGAGGCGAACGTTCCAAGTAGCAGGGAGCAGGGGCAACCCGCCGGCTTTTCTTTCGCAGTGTCTGGAAAAGTGAAATAAATGAAACATTGATGATTCGTATTTGTTAC